>SNQJ01S0121893.1:18539-37420 GCA_010110895.2 Picea sitchensis | reverse complement strand
ACCCTTCAAATAATGGTGCACCTTCCTCTTGGGAAAACGTCCCACTTGTTATCAGACTAATCGATAGGTGTAGACACTAACTGATCTCCCTAGTTCCACCTGGATCTAGAACAAAGCAAGATAGGACATGACTCTTTCCCTAGGTTTTGACCATTGAATTAACTAGGAGGAAGAAACAAGTAACATACCTTATTATCACTTCCTAGGGTCTTTGTTTCTCCCACTTTGGTCCAGTGCTCTTGTACAACCAAGACCAAGACAACACAAACCAACCAAAGTGAATATAGCACAATATATATAACAGTTAACCTATGTGTATGATCAATGAATTACACAATAAAGTGGAAATAGCTTTATGGGAAAGGGACATGCCACTGTATCATATTAATGGAAAGTAAAGATTACAACCTGAGCCTTGATGTCGCAAAATTCCTTTCGATGGCCCTTGGCTCCGACGCACACACTTGCTCAATCCTTTCATGAAGAAGATCAAATCCTCTTGATAGACTTGCTAGAGTTTCCAAGCTGCTGTTCAATGCTAATTCCTTCACACAATTCTTTCACCAATTCTCCAATGAATCTTGCTTAACCTTTTCCATGAGAATTCCCTCAATATATAGGAGAGAATGATGTAGTTACTTGGATAAGAATGATCCCAAAATATCAGGGAATCTAGTACTAGGATAACCATTTGAATGCAAACCCATTCTTCTAGAAGATTCCCTTCTAGAAGCATCGAGAATTCATCTTTTTCCATCCTTTAGGAAGAGTTCGCACCCTAACAGTTCAACACAATGTGAGATGTACGCACCTTGGCTTAAGGTAGCCTGCGAGAATGGGTCATTCTCACAGGAAAATGTATTAGTAGCCTGTGAACCTTCTTCAAAAATGAGGTTTCTGTGAAGAGATGAAAGTAACTTTTCTCAGGAGAAAGTTCTTATGAAGAGCCCAAGTACACCATCATCAATACATCATCATGATGACCAAAATCATGGGTAACACCACTCTCAATAAAACTCGATCCTCCACTGAAAGACTCCAAAAAACCACCAATAATGATTCCAAGACACCTACAAAGGAAACCCAATACATGGAATTCCCAAAATCCCTTCTCCTCAGCTAGGATGAATCCCTCCTCAATGAATGGTGCGGCCCTCTTGCTGGAAACCCCCAACTGGTGTGCCCTCTCTCTATTTACACAAGCAACTGATGTGGTATCCTCCTGCAACTAAGTAGATCTGGAACTAGAATGGCGTGGGAGAATATTGCAGCTCTGAGACCAAGCTTGGGACAAGCTATGTGGAATCTTTCACCACCGAATCGTCCTCTAGAGTTTTCTATGTCAAAACCCTCAAAACCCCCAATGCTGGGCTCACTAGCTAAAAGTTAGATATCAAAATATAAACATACATGAATCCATGAAAAGAGGCCCTTGCCCTTCCTTTATACTTTTGGATCACCTTGTCCCTCCAAAGTGACTTTCATTTTATTAATATTTAATTAATTAATTAAATCACTTTAATTAATTAATTAACCTTTTTACCTCTAAAAAGCTCCTTATGTCTCCTTGTGGCTTCCCTAGCCACTAAGAGTCATTTTTAGCCATCCCATCCTGTAGTGTTGCTCCTTCCAATTCCTATGATCTATTACATTGAGAGGTTCCTCTAGGTAATGTGCCCAAAATGACCTCTTCAGTGAATTCCATTGACTTATAGCTCAAAATAGTCAAAATCATGGAAATCGTCGGAATGCAACGAAACCAAAGCCAAATTGTGCGGAATGGCTCATAATGATGAAATATGATCATCGATACAAGATGGAACCCACAATGCCTCTCAAATACCCCAGTACTCACTAAAACATCCATCTGGCTACTCTGGTCATGATAACCCTCGGCACTATGATGATGTCCCAAAGTGGGGACATTATAGTCCTCCCTACTAGAAAATTGCTTGTCCTCAAGAAATAACCAAACCATCTCAAATAAAATACCAGGATCCAATGTCCATCTATGGGATACATAGTAGAACCCATCCAAAGATGAACAATAGTACACTCCACCCCTGGATCCCATATCAGGAAGTGAACTGCAATACTTTGTGAAGCATAGTCCTGAAAGATATCAAACCTGTGAACCTCGTGCACATGACACATGGCCTCATCTCAGAATGAGTCCATACTCCAAATCTCTACCAATATCCACATGGCCTCCATCAACTGCAAATACTGATGTCCGACCGAGGTGATGCAAGACCTCCATGAGGCACCCACAAGCGATGCGCTCCTGTCGACACTGAAGATCAATGGATAGTTAGAATAAATTTCCCCTGCAATGGTCCACTCTCCCCTGTCAGTCAATGAACTGTTAAATCCTGCAATCCCTGGGTCCCATGATAACCTCTGTCGAAGATCCTCATGCTAACACTACACTACTCTGACCATGACTGTCAGCCCCCTCCATACATCCTGAATCCTCCTCTCCTGGGTCCTCCAGCTGAAATACCTATGACCATTCGACCTGTTGTCTAAAAACTGTATCAGTAAAGACATCTCTATAGAGGAAGTACCCATCCAAACATATCCGTACCCTATCATGATGATCACAAGGGAGGAAAGGTCTCGCCCCACAGGACAAGTACCTACAGGCTTCCTCCAAACCAACCCAAGGTGGAGTGTGTGGCTCTCTGGCGCCACTTGGGTCGTCATATAGTGAAAAATCCTGCTAACCAAGTGAACTCTCGGATCCTGTAGTGTTCCTTTTTACACTACCCAGGTTTCCAAACCTCTCAGTTACCATTCTATACATGAATGTTTACATAATTCGTACAGCAATTATAACCACATGCATTTAACAAAATTAAACACACTTAATTCTCAGAGTAAAATATATAAGTTACTGTTACCCTTAACAACCCATAGCATTCAACAGTAAATCATTTACACAGCGAAAAACATGATAATATATACAGCACAGTCATGCTAAATGCGATAAAACATAATGTAGATACTTATCTTTTAACAGCTATAGAATTAACCAACCAAGTGCAGGCCTTCCACGAACCTCCCAGCCTTAGACCACACTGTTCATCAGCTCAACAGTGGGTCACCCTCGAGCTAGGACCGAGCTCCACCCCAAGGCAAGGAATCCTAGGCTAGGCTGAGGTTATAGGGAAGATAGCACATACACATCACCAGGAAGAAAGCTCTCCCAGGAATCTCCCA
This sequence comes from Picea sitchensis, assembly GCA_010110895.2. Classification (NCBI taxonomy): domain Eukaryota; kingdom Viridiplantae; phylum Streptophyta; class Pinopsida; order Pinales; family Pinaceae; genus Picea; species Picea sitchensis. The sequence continues at coordinate 34,198 of SNQJ01S0121893.1, read as the reverse complement.
CACTCACCGCCCATAGACCCTCATTCCCCACATGCCTGTTCCACCCCAGGAGAGTGCACCTTCTCTATCACCTAGACAGTCCTTCCGCTGTCAGTCTCCCTTACCTTGGGTTACAGGAACAGACTAGACCGGAATTCTCCGGGCTCCATGACAGCTACAGGGTTCCTTCCAATAGTTCTCTTCTCCCTCTGCGCACTCTCTCACTTGGAGGAGTCGCTCATAGGCCAACAAGCCTCACGCAGTCTAGCACTGCGTGGTCACAACAATCCACGGGAAACATAGACAAATGCTTCCCAAAGCAGTTCAGAAGTCGCATAATGATTTCACAGACATGACTTCAGAGCAGGGCTTCACGCACATGCTAGCTCAGCTTTTCCCCGAACAACAAAGGATTCTTCCACTCGGGTTCAACACAGGGTTCCTGTTCCGGAAATGCACTCCCGGGTTTGCCTAGAACTGATATAGACTCACAGCTCTGGATAGGGTGTACCCGATTTCCTCAGGACAAACACAAACTTTACGGCTTTCAGAGTTAAACCAAGGTATTCTGGTAGATGTCGTACTGGTTCCACGCTCAGAGGTTCAGTTCAGAATGGAGGAGAGTGTCCCCCTCATGGCTTAATTCCTCTATTTTATTTGCATGCACCAGGGTTGACACTTGTCACCCTGGGAACTGCATGCGTACCACTGTTTACATCCCCTTTGCACATTCCCTCCCTTGCCAGGAACTTAGGATAAACTTAAATGCACATGTCTCTTTTTAAAATAATATTAAAATATTAATTCCCAGGTTTAAGCCCCTAAGCTTAGCCCCTAGGCTCATCACTCAGCCCCTTTCCCACCTTTCAGCCCCTAATTCCTTTCCCACTCTGTGGACACTCAGTCCCCCATCACTCATTCATCGTGGTCGGTCTGCACTGGCGGTGTTTATATTTTATTAATTGATCTGCATATGTACAAGTAGATCAACAGGCTCCTGGCCTTCAACACTTAGGCTCCCTGGCCTATCAAAACACATAAGCCTACAACTTATGCAAAACTTGGCTCACCAGCCTATAGAACACATTTACAATTCTTTGCATATAACATGATCTGTAACGGGGCTCGATCTTGGGGACACTATAGATCCCATGGAAAAATTGGAAGTTTATCACTTCTAGTCTCTGCTAGCTGCTCCTTTGCTAGGTTGATCACTGTCGGAAGCCCACTGCGCTCATATGTCATCACCTCATCTATGATGCTCACCATCACACACCAAGTCTCAACTGTCTATCTAAAATGGTCCACCTCTGACGTACTGTATGCCGTAAAAGTACTCATGTCATATAGTCTCGGCCTACTCACTCTCCATGCCCCCAGCCACGACCTATCCCTCCTCATGCTGTTTTCTATGATAAAAGTGTCAGGACATGCTAATAGAAACATCTGTAGCTAACTGTAGTACTGGGAGTTGTCACATGCTTTTGTCAATCCCAATGATTTGACTAGAAGCTCCTCCATCGGTGTCCATAAAAGATGTTCTTCTGTGGTCATCACCGAGTCCCAACAATCCAGTACAACCAGAAGTAACCCCTCTGACTGCTAGTCAACCAACCTCCATCTCTCATCTACCATGCATCTGCTGAAATGTTGAAGGTGATCTCCCACAACTATGTGCTTCTGTAGAGGAGTGACATCTCCATACTCCCCTGAGTGTGTCTCCTCCTTGCAAGGAATTATACCCCTCCGACTACCACCATATATCTTGACATCTCTCTATGAGCTATCACTCATCATGGTATGCTCCAACATACTCATGTCATCTTCTGCAAACTCATGATGCATCACAAATCCTGGGTGTATGGTTGGATTAACCTCTATATGGAGATCAACCACTCCCAAGACACAAATGGGAGTGTCCCCCATCAACTGGTTCTCATCTGCTAGATCATCAACATCCTTTGTCAATGGGACTGACTGATACATATGAGTGTCCACTAAGACAGATGAAGTGTATCTTTGATGAATCTCCTCAAGAGACCCATCTGATCTAGACTCTAATTCTTGAAGGGCTGTCTATGTGCTTCTCAAGATTCCTTGAGTGCTCTCCAACTCCTGAGTGAGATGGTCTACCTCCAACTCCTACTCCCTCAGAGCCTCATGACACATCTCACCAACCCTCAGTAGATAATACCTGTCTGTCAACAACTAATGGTAGTCATTCCTCATCACAGATACTCTCTCCCAAAGAGTGTGAAAATCATCCATGGAAAATCCTCGATCTGAGCTACCCTGTGCCACTAATGCTCTCCCACAGTAATCTGCCATCACTTCATGCATGTCATCAATACATCTAGTGGTTGCCCTGATCATAGCCTTAGTAACTCTCAGCCATGATGCTAAGTGGTGTGACCCCTAATCATGGTCATACTGAGGTGCCATCTCAGACCCTTCACTGCTAGTGTCAGTCATGCTAGTGCCAACTCTAGAATCCCCAAAAACACCATCTGCATAAGATGATGTGTTGAACTGTCCACTAACTACTGTGCTACTGGGTACTCCTGTATGCCATTGCATCCCATCACTAGATTCTATCTCCCCCTGAATCACACTGTATCCTGTATGAGCAGTCGTATCCTCCTGTGCACTCAACCTGCTACTATTATCTGCACCTGGATCTCATAAAGATGTATCTGGACACGTGTTATGGTCATCCTGACTGCTAAAAAGTGCATCCTCATCAATGCAGAATGATCTTGGAAGTAAGTGCTCCATCAACCTATCAGCCTCTGCAATCTGCTCAACTAATGGAGTCTCCAATAGCTGTGACTCAATCTCCTCAGGTTGATCTGTATGTGTAAGGTCAACTTCCTGTACATCCTGTACCTCCTCCTAGATTTGTGGGTCTATCTGTCCATGGTGTGCATCCCTCATACTAGGCTCATCCATCTTACCTGATGTGCCACTGATCTCCTCATGTGACGTGGCTATCATGGGTGTCTGAATAGGTGATAGATGTGTCATGAACCCCATAGGAAGCTCATCATCTCTAAGTGATAACATGTGTGACTCCTCACCAGTGTCACTACTCTGCTGAGGCATAAGGTCATCAAGGGTATGTGACATGTCTACTAAGACACTGGTGCTATCATCCTATCCATCCAGCTGCCTATCCACTACACAAGGGCCATCAGACTCCTCAAGCATGCAAGCACCACTAGCCTCTGTGCAAGAGTCATCATCACTATCCTCTGAGGTAGAGTCACTATCACTAGCCTTTGTGCAAGAGTCACTATCATCATCTGATTGCTCTGAATCCTCATCATCACTATCATAGTGTACCTCAATGATATGCTTCTTACCCTTACCCCAACACCTATGATCTGGTTCCCACGGCACCTTGCAACTGTAGAAAAGTTGTGTGCTCCTAATGGGTGTGGGGTTTCTCCATGCTTCCTCCCATTCCATGTATTCCATTTCCTTATTGACCTAGAATTTAATCTCATCTGTGCTAAACCTAGGATTTTTCATGTATAAATACTATTGGAATGTTACTTGAGCCCTAGTTTCCTCACTAAGGTCATAGAAATATTCCCATCTACGACGTACAGTCTCTCTAGTAAAATCCCCAATATTCATCTCTTCTTATGGAAGACCCCTCTATAGCTCTGTATACATGTGCTAATTCCCATTGGCTGGCAGGAATCTAAGCTCTGATACCAGTGTAATGATCCCAAGCCATTATGCAAGGATCATCACGGTTTTGGTGTCTTTTTAAAACTTTTTCTAAGTGAGGTATTTCATCAAACACTTTTCTGATCTACTTGTTTAGATGTGTTTATATGTGTGTATGCAACAAATAACATAAAGAGATAAACATGGAACATACCTCAATCATATGCAATAATATAGACAAGCCAAAACATATCAAATCTTCTTTATTCATAAAATAGAAGATCTTGGTACAATGGAGATGCCGATTTGGAATGCTCAACAGATGGCCAAGATGATAGACAAATAGATAACAAGTATGAGCTGCTACAAAATGCTCCCGAAAATACAAAATAAGCCCCCAAAGGTTGGATAAGAGATGAATACCAATGCCAAGTGCCAAACTCCTCACTGCTAGAAGATGCCACGCTCTGCTGGATAACTAAAGCTCCTCAACAATTCGGCCTTGGTGCCAAATATATCCAATCACCTCCCAAAATATGCCAACTGATAGATCGAGAAACTGTAGGGACAACCCAGTTGTCCAAATCTCCATATCCACTCTCAAACCTTGTAGATCTGAATTCCTCCATTGAATGGTGCACCCCACTGGATGACTAAAACCCTAGATAATTTGGCCTTGATGAAGGAGGCCTCCAAATTCTATGAAAATATCCACGATGATAGATCAGGATGCTGTATTGAGAACCCAAGTGATCAAATCCTCCAATACATGCTAGATCCTTAGATCTATCTACCCTCCAAATAATGTTGTGCCCTCCTCTTAGGAAAATGTCCCACTCTCAATACAAATCGATCCTCCACTGAAAGACTCCAGAAAACCACCAAGAATGATGCCAAGACACCTACAAAGGAAACCCAATACCTAGAATTCCCGGAATCCCTTCTCCTCAGCTAGGACGAATCCCTCCTCAATGAATGGTGCACCCCCCTTGCTGGAAACCCCCAACTACTGCACCCTTTCTCTATCTGCACAAGTAACTGATGTGGTATCCTCTTGCAACTGAGTAGATCTAGAACTAGAATGGTGTGGGAGCATATGGCAGCTATGAGACCAAGCTTGGGACAAGCTAGGTGGAATCTTTCACCATCGAATCGTCCTCTAGGGTTTGTTATGTCAAAACCCTCAAAACCCCCAATGCTGGGCTCACTAGCTAAAAGCCAGATATCAAAAGATAAACATACATGAATCCATGAGAAGAGGCCCTTGCCTTTCATTTATACTTTTGGCTCACCTTGTCCCTCCAAAGTGACTTTCATTTTATTAATAATTAATTAATTAATTAAATCACTTTAACTAATTAATTAACCTTTTTACCTCTAAAAAGATCCTTATCTCTCCTTGTGGCTTCCCTAGCCACTAAAAGTCACTTCTAGCCATCCCATCCTGTAGTGTTGCTCCTCCCGATTCCAATGAGCTATTACATTGAGAGGTTCCTCCAAGTAATGTTCCCAAAATGACCTCTTCAGTGAATTCCATTGACTTATAACTCAAAATAGTAAAAAACATGGAAATCATCGGAATGAAACAAAACCAAAGAAAAACTATGTGGAATGGCTCATAATGATGAAATATGATCATCGATACAAGATGGACCCCACAATGCCTCTCAAATACCCCTGTACTCGCTATAACATCCATCTGGCTACTCTAGTCATCATAACTCTCTGCATTGTGATGATGTCCCAAAGTGGGGACATTACAACACTGCTATATCATCGTAGTTGTTGACTACTTCACAAAGTGGTTTGAAGCTATGCTAATGTTTAAGGATGATGGAGAGACTGCATCTCTCTTTCTTTTCAACTAGATAATAGAAAGGTTCAGCGTCCCGAGGGAGATTTTCACTGACCATGGTAGTCACTTTCAGAACCAAATGATGACCGAGTTAACATCAAATATTGGGTTACATCAAGAGCATTGATCACCCTACTACTCCCAAGAAAATGGTCAGGTGGAAGCTATAGACAAATATCTTAAGACCATCCTATAGTGAACAATCAACTCAGCCAAGTCGAATTGGCATTTGATGTTATACTAAACATTAGGGGCCTACCAAACGTCTGTTACGACTGCAACTAGTTTTTCTCCTTTTCAAATCGTATATAGACTGGAAGCAGTCTTGCCTATTGAATGTCGGATCCTGTCTCTAAAGTTGGGAATACAATTATTGCTAGACACTTCTCCTCTTGAAGAACGATTAGTATACCTTGAGAAGCTCAATGAGCATCGTCATGATGTAGCACTGGCCAACGAGGCTCACAAACATAAGGTCAAGTGTCAGTATGATAGGTCCATTCTTCCTCAGATTCTCTCTGAAGGTGACCTTGTCCTGGTCTATGACCAAGATAAGGACCCCCTGGGGGTAGGAAAATTCAAGCACATGTGGTTTAGACCTTTCATCATAAAAGAGGTTTTAAAAAAGGACGCTTATCGTCTGGTTGAATTTGAAGGGAATGCTTTGGTGGAGCTTATAAATGGGCTCTACCTCAAGAAATATTACTCATAGGCAGTTCACCATGGGTAAATTTTTGTAACATATGTATACTCTTTGTACTATTACTTTCTAATTTCTTTTAGTATTATGGACATGTCATTGATATTTAATTTCATCATTGTGGTAGATGTCAAGTGAATCTGAGGTGTTCATTGGGTACTCAGATGGTGCTAGCCAGTACAGTTGCAGGCTTGCCTCCGCAACTTGGGAAATATTTACACCTCAAGGCCAGTTGTTATCTTTTGGAGGTATATACTTAGGTGACACAACAAATAATGTTGCCGAGTATAGTGCAGTTGTTGATTTGCTTCATGATGCCTTGTCATTTGGTATTTCTCATCTCCAGGCCTATCTCGACGCTCAGCCGGTTGTGTCTCAATTAAATAGAGTCTACCGGGTGCATGATCCGACTTTACACCGACAATTCCTTAAGTTACGTCTCTTAGAATGAAAATTTGATTATATTACATATTTTCATGTTCCTAGGAGATTAAACCAAGTTACAGATATTCTAGCTAATCACATTTTAGATTGGAATCTTGCACACACATGAAATGACATTCGCATAAACATGTAAATAAATTTTTTTACACACATGATCCATATGACACAAAAGACATAAAAATCCATATATAATCATAAAAGTAACCAGAGTACATAGATGGACGCAAGCGCCTAAAAAATATATACAAGTCACGGGGCTTATGCCCTCAAAAAATATGTACAAGTAGTGCTCGTGGCACGTAAATTGTCTAACTAGGGTCAAGGCTTGTGGGCCCTGTTACACTGGTCCACAGCATTCGCTAAATGCCGAAAAAATTGGACCGACATCCGAGGTACCCCCACTACATGAGGCTGCACGGATGGTGGTAGGTCCTCAATATCTGCCATCGGGACCATGCAAGTGAGCACAGTAAAGTTTCACTAGACTCGTCTCAACACCCTCTCAGCCTCCCTGGCTGGAAGATCTCCGACTACTGTTGGTCTCCTGGTGTCGACAGGAGCGACCCCTAGCTGAGGACGACGCCTATTCTTTTCATAATCATGAGGTTGCACTAGTCCCACATCTACATACAACAAACGCATATCCGTCAAATACTCTGGCATATAAAAAAGAGAAATGATATATAAAAAAAATGACATAAAAATGACATATGATCCATAAAAAATAAAAATAGCTACAAATATGGAGACTTACCCATCTCTCCTCGCTCCTCACCAGGAGGTATGGGTATCTCAGGGTCCCTCGAAAAATCAATCCCTGCATATGGGTAATCCTCGATAATAGGGATCTGCTGCGATAACTAGGAAAATAAGTCATCATCGAAGGACTCATTAGTCCTTCCACCACCCTATCGTGGCAACAGTACTGCCCATATACACATCGCAAGAAACGAGGCCTGATGCCCTCGTACTACTACTCAAGGACTAAAGCTCAGAACTCTTTTGAAGAAGAACAAGCACAAAATAGTCTCAAACCCAAAGTTCCTTTGTGTTCACAGTCGGCAATCTGTCAACTGCCTCTCCATGCACTCAAGCAATCTAGTACTCAGGTCAAAAATTTGTGCATTCAAGCACTGGATGACACAATTCATCTATGAACGGGACACGTGATGCAAGGCTGTGGAAGACGTAATCTTCCCAATGAGCAATACAATCGCTTGTAGTGATAAGTCAATGATCTTGCTTATGGGCACCTGTGAGCTCGATCAGTCTGTCCCAGCCTCATAGTAAAGGGATATTGATTCTGCTATGTTATGCGGCCCCGAAGGAAACATCCAAAATTTGACTAGTTCCCCTCTCCTTGAGAGGCCAGTCAAAAAGTATATATCCTCAGTGGTGGGAACTAGTGACCGCCCCTCTAACATAAACGTCTCTTCATCAGGATGCCAGTAGTCAACTAAGGCATTTAGTAGCCTTGGTTTTTCCTGCATAAAAGGATATAGGAAAAACTTTAACAATCCACATTGCATCAATGTTGCCACAACATTCGGGTCTTCCCCGACCAACTCACTAACTTCTTCATGCTCCCTTTCCCTCCAGTGAACATACATCCTGCCAAAACAACAAGGTTCAGGAGGGTTAGCCCTTTCTTTTTTAATTTTTTATCCACTAAGGGAGGTCCACGCGTGTTGTAAAAATGAGAGTCACATGTACACGCGTGAAGATTTTACTCTACTGGAGTGCACACGTGGCCTATCCAAAGACAACCCGCGTGGACCTAGGTTCGACCTTTCAAAGGTCGACGCCCCCCAAAAAATGAAACTCAAAGAAAAAATAAATACTTAAATTGCAAGATAGGGGAGTTTGTACTTACTTGGTCCAAACATAAGTTCATTTCGTCCACTGTAGCTCCTGGAATCACCACTTTTTTCAAAGGGTTCTTTTTTGGCTCCAGAGTCAATTTCCAAATCAACAATGGTGATAATGAGCTGCCAACTTCTATTTATAGACTTCTTGGCCTCTTTTTGTCACTTTTCTGGTCTCCCTTTTCATTTTCTTTACACCAAAAAACATTTAGAGTGATTTAGGAGTTGCGGGGGAGGGGTTTGATTGGGTTTCGGGGCCATTTTTGGAGTTTTGGGACATTTTTTACGATTCATGGAAAAAATCTCAGATGATCAACTTGAGCATGTAGCTTAGGTTTCTACCATGACTTTTGTATCTCATTGTCTTTATCCCTCTTCCATAGGATCGATCCCATTAGGTTGCGACACAGAACCATCATTGCTACTTTAGAAGTGTCGCGAGTTGGTGGTACAACTTACCAGAACATGGATGCCCTAGGTAGATCCTGGTTGCATTAAGGTGTCCATGCTGTCTCTCATCACTGTAGACTCGGGAGTCCTTATTGTTTTTCCTTAATACGAGTTTGAGCCTCATTTGCATGATTATTTTTCACTCTTGACCTCACCCTCGGGACTCCCAAAAAACTTAACGGGTCTTCTTTTAAACACTTTTTAGCCCTCTAAACATGAAAATATTGTCAAGTGATCTTGTGGCATTGCACACTCGTTAAACTGAAATTTGAGGTCACATCTATCCGATGGTAGTTTACCCCTTTTTCGGTCTAGATGGTCAACTGTACAAACAAAGGTATACTTTAAGGAACTTTCGTTCTCTAGAAGAGTACCCTCAGGTATAATTTTACTGCTTTTTCGGGCTTGAGGAACTAAATTTATGAAAAAGGAACCCCCACGGAGTCCATAGTTAAGCTCCTTTTAGAGTCCCTAAAATTTAAAAGATCGTCGAGTGACCTTATTTTTTCACACTTATTAAAATGATCCAGAAGAACATTCCTAATGGAGTCCATAGTTAAGCTTTTTTTAGACTCCTTAAAAGTGAAAAAATTGTCGAGTGATCTTGTCTTTATCACACTGGTTAAAATGGTTTTGAATAAGACATCTTTTCAATGCTAGTTTACCTCTTTTTCGAATTGACTAGACTACTTTCGAAAAAGGTACCCCAATGGAGTCTCCTTTTATGCTTTTTCAGACTCTCTAAATATGAAAAACTATCGATCTTACCTTCTCTGGGCTCGTTAAACTCACATCAAAGGATGTTACCATTGTGTGTTTTATTAATCACATTTGCATACCCGCGTCTTTGGCCTAATGCCGACTCCATGTTTCTCTCAACTGAACCATCTGAAGCATGCCTTAAACGCAAGCCCTGTAGCACTTTTCCTATGCGTCTTGACACCTTTGGCCCGTAGAGGATTTTTCCCGAGTGTCCTTACTTTGAACATCAGTCTTGTCCGTGTGCCTTGAAATTATATGTTTGCAACATGTTCCTCCTTTATAACAGAAAATTCTTTTTTTATTTTTCCTACATTATTGAAAAAAGACAAAAAAATAAAATATACCCCAAAAAGGGGAAGGGGAAATTATTTTCTTTATTGGCAGCATAATGAGTTGCCCTTGAAAAAAGCACATATGTCCATTTGTTTATCAAACCTTGGGATTTAATATGACCTTAGGAAGTTGTTCTCAGTACATAGATCTATGTCCTCCTCCGTTTGGTTATTCTTCCAAACATTTGGAGAGTTTGTGTTGCCTCCTGCCTCGTAAACTTATGTTAATGCCATGTTACTTGAGTTTCATCATTTGTCGTGTTGTTGTCCAAGGGAATTTTGTCACCAAACCTGAGTCAATCCCTCTGCAGTCTGTTTCTTTCCCTCATAACCATCCATCTTGAATCTCCAATCAAGTCCTTGCTCAAAATCAATGAAGCCTTCAGTTTGATCATCAATATTACCTAGTCCATGACCGACGAGTCGTCGAAGACCTCTGGGTAGTGTAGTCGTACACTCATATTACACTCCTACCCTAGTTTTGAATATTTTGAAGTTGTTTCTCGAGCTCTCAAGACCTCATCTCCAACCATTAGGTTGTATCAACTTCTAGAAGATGGATACTCTATATTTATATCTTTTTTTATTTCGAGATGCAGCTCCGTTGTGTAATGTTCGCGACTACTCTTTATATAGTTATATGACATGGATCTACAATTTATTTGATTGGTAGCCATGATTCTATTTTATTCCGAGCATAGGTATGCCCGCCTTGGTGAGACATTTTTTATTTTGTAGACGATGCCTCCCGGTTCCTGATCCTTAGGCTCAATTGTTCGACACATCAATAAAGATTGGTAATGTATTTTCGCCATCAGATGCTCTTCTGACCTCACACATTAGGAGGCATCTGTTATAACCCTAAATTGCACCAGACATGCTTACATGGCATCAGGCCATCTCAGATTCCTTCTTTTCCAAAACACTATTGAACAACTCTTTAAAAAACCTCTTTTATAAAGGCCCACGTGACCTACTCCACTACTGCACGCTTGTACATGCTATCTGACCTAAAACAACCCACGTGTACCTACAAAAGCATGGAAAAAGGAAATTTTTTGATGGAACACATAGCTTTGGGTGAGTCAACTGAAACTCCCAACCATGCATGGCCGAGGGTTCGACCAAATACCTAGCTCCTTCTAGCCTATAAAAGAAGGGGTAGGGGTACCATTTGGAAGGAGGAGAATGATAGTAAAGAAACTCTACTCAAATTCATATTCCCATTGTCCCAACCCTTTAGCCATTAGTGTGTAAGGAGCAATACAGAGAAAATAAGTTGGAGGACATTTGAAGAGGAGCCCAGGATCAGGTTCGCGGAGCAGTGGCCGGTCTCGACATTGTAAGTTGATTCATTCAAGGTAATAAAGAAATATTTTTCCTCTCCCAATTTATGAGTTCTTCATAGTTTGTTAAATACATGTTTGAATCTCTAACCTATTAGTTTGTAGGTAAAATGCATGTGTAGTTTGTTGCTTGTTTTATATGCAAGTCAGCTTTGGAAGGAGAACTGCTAACAAGTGATCAAGCGTGAAGAAGGATCGACATCGAACGCCTGGAACAAGGTATGTTGGTATGACGATGTATTTACTAAAAAGAAATGGGGTTTAAGTCTGGGGACGAAGGTAGAGAGTAGATTTATTTTGGTCATATCTGCATGCAAAACATAACCCTAATTGCTAGTCCGTAGGGGCATTTCCCACCACAACATTAGCCAAGTACTCTGTTGTTTCTCCCTTCATATTAGACTAGTAAAATAGTTTTTTGAGTGTTTTTATTGTTTTCTGGTAACCTCGATGGCCAGAATACGGTTTCTTATGCACTTCATCTAAAACAATTAATTTTAACTCTGCTGAATCTAGTATGTAAAGTCTGTTTTTAAATCGTAATAGTCCCTCCTTGTCGATACTTAGATCTGGTTTATCTAAGTTTGCGATACTGTTTTGAAATTCTTCCATCACCTTAGTGTAATTTCCTTCGTTAATACTTGCCTTCTTTATTCTTTATTCCAGATCTCTTTCTACCCTACTGATATTTATCTCAAATAACCCATGGACTCTTCTTCTTAATGCGTCTGCTACTTTATTTTCCCTACCCTTGATATGTCTGACTTCGAAGTCGAATTTTCTCAGGAAGGCTAGCCACCTTTCTTGTCTTGCATTAAGGTCAGGTTGGTTAAACATATATTTCACCTCGTTATTATCTGTTAATAGTAGGAATTTGCTGCCCATTATATAGTGTCGCCACATTTTTAAGGCATGTATTATTGCTGCCAATTCTAAGTCATGAGTGACATAATTTCGCTCATGTTCTTTTAATTTTCGGGACTCGTAACAAATCACATGTCCTTCCTAAGTTAGAACACCACGTAGTCCCTCTTTACTTGCACCAACACATACTGTGAAGTCTTTATCTGGGTCTTCTACCTTCAAAATGGGCGCCGATGTCAATAATTCTTTCAGCTTGTTAAAACTGTCTTGACACTTTTGCGACCAGTTATACTTGGTCCCTTTCTTTTGTAATGACATGATAGGGTGGGCTATCTTGGAAAACCCTTCTATAAATTTGTAATAATACCCGGTGATTCCCATGAATGACCAGATATCTACCACATCCTTAGGTACTGGCCATTCCATAATGGCTTTTATCTTTTCCGGGTCTACGACAATACCTTTCGAGGAAATGACATGTCCTAAATATTGTATTTCTTTTTGATAAAATCCACATTTGTCGAATTTTGTGTATAGTTTGTGTTTCCTTAATGTTTGCAGAACTATTCTTAAGTGTTTATCATGTTCCACCTTCGTTTTAGAATAGACCATAATATCATCGGTAAATACTACTACAAACTTGTCTAAGTACTGACTGAAAATGTTGTTCATCAAGCACATAAATGTGGCCGGTGCGTTAGTGAGTCCGAAAGGTATGAATACAAACTCATAGTGTATGTATCTTGTTCAAAAATTTGTTATGTTTATGTCCTCCTCCTTTATCCTAACTTGATGATAACCGGATCGTAAATCCAATTTTCAAAAGATCTTGGCCCCACCAACTTGATCGAACAGATCATTTATCCTTGGTAAGGGGATTTGTTCTTAATGGTCATTTTGTTCAGTTGTCTATAATCGATACATAGCCTTAGAGTACCATATTTCTTTTTCACAAAGAGGACTGGTGCTCCCCATGGCGAGACACTCGGTCTGATATACTCTTTGTCCAACAATTCCTATAATTGTATTTTTAATTCTGTCAGTTCTAGTAGACTCATTCGGTAGGGTGGTTTTGAGATAGGGGTTGATCCAAGTAGTAAGTCTATGGAGAAATCTATTTCCCTTCTAGGAGTTAATTCTAGTATCTCATCCACAAACATGTCTCTAAATTCATGTAGGACAACAAAGTCTTTTAACTTGGGCTTATCTTATTTTCTAATAGATTCGTCACTTGGATGGCGTAAACTTGACATCCGTTTCTAATGCATTTCTTGAGTTGCATCACTGAAACTTGTCTAACTGATATAGGTTTTGGTATGCGTTGGGCTATTCTAAGAGTGCCAAAATTATATTTATAGCTAAGTATCTTTGTATAATAGTCTAGTACTGCTTTGTGTTGTTCCAACCAATCCATCCTGATAATCATATCATAAGATCCTAGTGGTAGGATGTTCATATTGGTCCTTATTGTAGTGTTCCTTTTTACACTACCCAGGTTTCCAAACCTCTCAGTTACCATTCTATACATGAATGTTTACATAATTCGTACAGGAATTATAACCACATGCATTTAAAAAAATTAAACACACTTAATTCTCAGAGTAAAATATATAAGTTATTGTTACCCTTAACAACCCATAACATTCAATAGTAAATCATTTACACAGCGGAAAACATGATAATATATACAGCACAGTCATGCTAAATGCGATAAAACATAATGCAGATACTTATCTTTTAACAACTGTAGAATTAACCAACCAAGTGCAGGCCTTCCACGAACCTCCCAGCCTTAGACCACACTATTCATCATCTCAACAGTGGGTCATCCCCGAGCTGGGACTGAGCTCCACCCAAGGCAAGCAATCCTAGGCTAGGCTGAGGTTACAGGGAAGATAACACATACACATCACTAGGAAGAAAGCTCTCCCAGTAATCTCCTCGTTTCACTACCCATAGACCCTCATTCCCCACATGCCTGTTCCACCCAAGGAGAGTGCACCTTCTCTGTCACCTAGACAGTCCTTCGGCTGCCAGTCTCCCTTACCTTGGGTTACAGGAACAGAACAGACCATAATTCTCCGGGCTCCATGGCAGCTACAGGGTTCCTTTCAGGAGTTCTCTTCTCCCTCTGTGCACTCTCTCACCTGGAGGAGTTGATCACAGACCAACAAGCCTCAAGCAGTCCAGTACTACATGGTCACAACAATCCATGGGAAACACAGACAAATTCTTCCCAAAGCGGTTCAGCAGTCGCAGGATGATTTCACAGACATGACTTCGGAGCAAGGCTTCACGCACATGCTAGCTCATCTCTTCCCCGGACAACAAAGGATTCTTCCACTCGGGTTCAACACAGGGTTCCTGTTCCGGAAATCCACTCCCGGGTTTGCCTAGAACAGACACAAAATCACATCTCTGGACAGGGTGTACCCGGTTTCCTCAGGACAAACACAGACTTTACGGCTTTCAGAGTTAAACTAGGGTATTCTGGCAAATGTCGTACTAGTTCCATGCTCAGAGGTTCGGTTCAGAATGGAAGAGAGTGTCCCCCTCATGTCTTACTTCCTCTATTTTATTTGCATGCACAAGGGTTGAAAATTGTCACCCTGGGAACTGCATGCATACCACTGTGTACATCCCCCTTGCACATTCCCTCCCTTGCCAGGAACTTAGGATAAACTAAAATGCACATGTCTCTTTTTAAAATAATATTAAAATATTATTTCCCAGGTTTAATCCCCTAAGCTTAGCCCCTAGGCTCATCACTCAGCCCCTTTCCCACCTTTCAGCCCCTAATTCCTTGCCCACTTTGTGGATGCTCAGTCCCCCATCACTCATTCATCATGGTCGGTCTACACTGGCGGTGTTTATATTTTATTAATTGATCTGCATACATACAAGTACATCAACATGCTCCTGGCCTTCAACACTTAGGCTCCCTGGACTATCAAAACACATAAGCCTACAACTTATGCAAAACTTGGCTTACCAGCCTATAGAACACATTTACAATTCTTTGCATATCACATGATCGGTAGCGGGGTTCGGCCTTGGGGACACTACAATCCTCCTCCCCTTATTTTTGCACTGTCCTCAGTGCAACTTACATTGCCTCTGTGTGTCCTTCAAAATTTTCAAAAAGATGCAGGTATTCTGCCCGCATAACATCTGCATGCTCCCATGTCATGTCCTTAGGACTGTACCAGGTCCACTGGACCTTTACAAGCTCTATAGCTCGATTCCAGAGCTGTTTGATTTTCCTGTCCAATATGCGTACATGATGCACTTCCAGGACACCTTCTGGTTCCACTTGAATCACAGTCCAATCGATAACATGATTAGCATCAGGTACATATTTCTTAAGCAGTGAAACATGAAACACAT
>SNQJ01S0121893.1:0-11240 GCA_010110895.2 Picea sitchensis | reverse complement strand
GTGGGAGGGAGGGGTAGAGAGAGAGAGGGAGGGAGGGAGGGAGGGAGGCAGGGATAATTTTAAGGATGAAAATTTATTTTAAAATGTAGAAACCTTGGTGAATCTTACTAATCCTTCATATGCAAACTATAAAATGTTTGCGATATTTTTGTAAAAATAATCAAATTTACAATGATTTAATATATTGTGTAAAATTTTGACGATTTTCAAGGTAAAATAATTCTATCCTATAGAATTGGGTGAATCATTTTTAGAATTGTGAATATTGTTTTGGGAAAAAACATGGAAAATTATCCCATGAGCGAAATTTAGCCCATAAAATCATCCATGGAGGGAGGAGGGNTGTGGATATAGTGATAGTGATACTAAAAGCAATGAGAGAGAGAAAGAGAGGAGAGATAGTGGGAGGGAGGGGGAGAGAGAGAGGGAGGGAGGAGGGGGTGGAGAGAGAGTGATACATATTTTGAGAGGAATGGGGGAGATAAATGGAAGGGGGGTAGAGAGATATAAAGAGAGAAATGGGGGATAGAAATAGTGTGAGCGAGAGTGTGAGGGAGAATCTATAGAAAAGAATAAACTGAGGGTTTTAATATATGTTATATTAGTATAAAGTGATCAAGACAGAGATCGTATGCTTTTTGAATGCTCTTATGTCAAGAATTTATGGTTATAAATTGAGTAATTCATGTGTTTGAGGGGAGGTTGGGTGAGTGAATAGTGGAGCAAAACATAAGAATTTCATGGGGAAAGAAGGAACTAAAGGAGTGGAGGTTTGTTCCTTTTCTAACATATGAATTTTATAATCCTAATCATAGTTTGATGCACAATATAGTGGACTCACCTTCATGCATAAGTCCATGTATTTTTATCTATCACGATCTTTCACTTTCTTCTTATTGTTTCTAGGAACAAAGACATCTTATTATTGTTTCTAACCCAAGATGCATGTGACATTTCCTTTGCATACTTGAATGTTTGGATAATCCCAAGATGCATGTGATATTTCCTTTGCATAATTGAATGCTTGGATAAACATTTATAACCCTTTTTAGGATTCCATAAGTAAACTAGGAAGAAGGTAAATCAACATCTCTATGCAATAGGGAGTGTTAGAATGTCGTAGAATTTTGTAATCTTTTTCGTTTTTACCCTTAAAAATAAAAATCACCAAAAAATTTAGGAAAATCGCTTTCAAATTTGAATAAATCCATATTTGTTATTTATCAACAGGCGCTTACAATATCATCCGTCAAAAATTTCGGCTAATATGATCAAGTGGTTCTCATGTTCTCGAATTCATAAAGATGTGTGATCGTTAAGAAAAAGCTTCCAACGGTTACTTCGAGGCTTTACACTTCGGGAATATTTCTATCATCATTTGAAGGAAAACTATGAAGTCGCGAAGATCTGAAGTCCTGAAGTCATTTTTCTGTGAAAATCTGTTAAAAAGATCTATGGATGAGTCATTGGACACCTATCATAAAACTCTATCATGGGCTTACACGTGGGATGTATTTTTAACATTTGTATCAAATCGTTCACCCATTTTTAGATGACATGTGTCACATATCTTTTCTTGAAACGTCATTAAAGATGACATCATCACTACCACATCACTCCGGGAAATTGTCCTTCGGGAGGAAAAACAAAGAGTGAGTTCAGGATCACCGAAGTATCTAAATGTCCAAGAACTTGTTATCATAATGAATTAAAAAATGTTTAAAAAATCAAATAAAACATCAAAATAAGTTTAATTAATTGTGATTTACTTTTAGTTAATCACTTCGTGAATTCGGCCTTTAGAGGATCACTATTATCTTACATACAAAATTCCTGAATGTTGAAGTCCCAAAGTATTTAAGGAAGTAAATATTTCAAAATACGATTAATTAAAACATAAAATGATTAATTAGTGATTAGATTCTCCGAAAATTCGGCGTTCAGAAGGTTTCCATTGTTCTACTTCCAAAACCTTTGAATGTCAAACCACCAAAGATTAATTACATTTATAGTTGGTTAAATTTTTAAAGATTCAAATAAATATCACGACGTTGGGTGATAAATTCCATTTATATCTTGATTAAAATTTTTGTCAGTATATCAGTTAGAAGACTGCTAGACTTTATTATTTTCATGAATAAAATCATTTTGAGATTCAAATCATTTTTTCATTTGCAATCGAATATTTTCAGTGATTCAAAGATTATAAGTTTTTTCTTATCAAAGGAAGGTTAATTTCATTTTCTAAGAATTATGCCACCAAGCAAAGTAGGGAAGAAGTAGGAAGCATCAACTGAGGACTCCAACCCTAACATGGATATTATTTCAGACACTACTTCTTAAATTACAAATATTATCAAGTCTTGGAAGCAGGTGTATGACATTCTAGAGCATGAAATTATTCTCTTCCCTGATGATTCCACTGAAGAAGATGAAAAAACATTTCTGGCTAAGCTTAGACTAGTGGCTCAGTCGGAATTGCACAAAATCGCTACCCACCCAAAGATTATATCTTACAATGACATGATAAGTTGGGCCCTCAATAATGTATATATCCCAGCCTGAAGTATCTCCAATCAAAAGAATACTTATGTCATCTATTTTCGACAAGAATACCTACAAGTAATGTATAAAATATCCTCTAAACCTAAATACACTTATAATTCATATTTTCTTTTAGATTGCGAGCAAAAGGAATGCACTGAATATGGTAGAACTAGTCATGATATAATTAAAACCTGGTGGGGAAATCCATCCATGTTCAAGTCTGATTCTCATGGCATATATTCCACAACACCTTTATATGCCCACTTTTTATATATTTTCATGATGCTCTACTAGTTATTTGGGAAGAAAAACTGTGCACATTTCACAATGGAATGGGTATCTATAATCCATGAAGTTGTCAAATGTTATACTTTCAACTGGACAAAAATCTTGTCAGATAACCTAGCTAAGGATGTCACTAAGTACCAATCTTTCAAGTCTACAAGGAAATGGGATCCCTTTTACATGTATGCATACATCATGGACACGATCTACTTTATGACTCCATTTCCTCTCATGAACTCGAGTTGGACCCCATCTTGTTCTGAATCCATACATTTTTACCATTCAAAGTTATGGGAGGAAAAATCCAAACATTTCTTCTATGAAATCTGTCACAATGTAATAATACATGTTCATGTGTCCATTTACAGACACCCTCCTCCCAGAATTTCAGAATCTATTATAGGAAATTTGGGAGCAATTGCATATTGATACATTGAAGAGAATTTATCTTACGTCAGATTATTTGGTTGCTTTATTTCGCCTCGCGACCTTCCAAAATTATTTCCTAATATATTGATCTACATAGAAGTGGCATATCAAACAGTAGTAGGAGGGATTACTAAGGAATTGAGAGAAACACAAAATAAAGTATGGCCTACCTTTCCTATATAGGTTGGTATGTTCGCATTACTGGATTTAGGGCATATGTAGGTCGAAGAAGCATCTTGGGAGGAAATCAAATTGGTTAATATTGAATTCAAAAGACATGATCCTCATAAGGTAGTTGAGAATCATCTATCTCATTTCAATATGAGGAGGTACATTTATGAATATTTCCCTTATGATGATTTTTTCAAAGGCATCAAAGATTATGAGGAAGTTTGAAACACAGTTAAGAATCTACTACGAGATCAATGGTCTGGATTTCTTAGTTTACAAAAACACAAAAGGACCAACCTTCCAAAGATTTTACAAGAAGAATATAATATTTCCTTTTCATCATAGGAAATAACATCCACAAAACCCCAATAAGGTAGCTCGACTGCATACCAAGATGAAGAAGTGGCAAATAATCCATAGGATTTAATTAAAAATGTAAATACACCAATGATAGGTAAAACAGATCAGGAGTTGTTAACATCTTTTGAGGAATTTATGAAGAAAGGAAATTCTTTCCCTTTTTTAGCTACTACTTCTATTTTTACAAGTGTCACAAGCCCAGACAAGTCCACTACACTTACTTCTACTATTCTCTCACTAACTCCCATAGCCACAAGTTTTGAAACTCCCAGTTTAGAGAATATTCGTGTAGATGAACTCACACCTATTATTCCTAAGGAGATACCTCCTTCAAGTTTCTTCTTCAACTAGAAAATAAAATCCATCATAAGAATATAATATCAGAAAAACGAAGGAGTGGTCACTAAGAGACAAAGAATATTGTATGATCGATAGGGACAATGTGATCCTGAATTTGCCAAAGGAGTTGCAGATTCATTAGGATCCTTCGCCACTACCAATCAATGGTCAGTGGATAACCTTACTAAGAAGCTGCAACAAAAATCTCTTCAGGTTGAGCACTTGCAAAATGAGATTCAACAAGTAGAAATAACCTTCTGGAGTAGGATGAATTTTGACATCGATAAAAACATATTAGGCTATCAACAACAAATAAAGCATCTACAGGAGAAACTGGAGGTGAGTAGTCAAAATATGAATTCAAGTAACTCAAAGATTTCTCCTGAAAAATAGTTTAATTGAGCAGTTAGAAACCCAAATAGTTGTACTAGAAAACACAAAAATAGACCATGTTGCATTAAAAATGCAACCATCGTACATAAATGAAAGGTTGGGAGTTGTTGAGTTAGATCTATATCAAGTCATGGATACTATCTAGAAATATTATAAAAGGATCAACACTTCTCTGAAGAATATTTATGACAAAGAAAAGGAAGCATGTGCATCTAGATCCAAGTTCCAAGAATTTATTGTTTGGAGACAAAAAGTGAACTTTCCTCATCTCGCCCCTTTTTCACAATATGAGAAAATGAAGGGGAAAATGGTTTTAAAGGTTTGGGAGACAAAACTTGAAGAAAGAAAGAATATGGACAGAGAGGTTAAGGATGCTTGTCTCAATTCCCTTACTACTATTGAGTTAGAGTTGGCTGAATTTAAAGATGATGCTATCTCCGATACACATGGGAAGATTGAGATAGAAAATAATAAAGAAAATTCCAGGAAAAATAAGGAGAATATACAACACACAATTCAACAAGTAAACCATATTGATTTACAAAAGATAAATGAGCTACTCGTAAAACCAAACATACAACACCAAGTTATAGCTCAGGCAATCAGGCAGATTCAAGAGAAACTACCGCTAGTGCACAAAAATATGTTTTCATTCGAGTTGAATGAAAAAATTGAACCTTCTATATTCGTGGTAGCATTAATGGATATGTGTGATCAGTTCAATGAGAAGAAAAAGGAAAGAAAATCTACGAGCAAATAGAGGAGAAAAATAATGCCAACATATCAAGCATATCTCAGAAAAATCTGGATTTTGTTGTTATATTTCAATTTTATTCTATATTTAGAGATGAAAAAATGGAATGTCTAACTACTCCTAGTTAGTACAAGTCTTAGATATATTTAGAGTTTCTTCTCACCGATTGTAAAAGAGAGTACTTATTTAATATCAATATAAAGAGAAGACAAAGATTCTAAGTCTTCTTTCTATTGAGTTATGTGTTTCCCATGTATTTCCATTTTCTTATCACATTAGCTTCTTTGTATGGTTCTTGAATATTGAATGATTACAACTTAGTAATAAATCTATTGTGATATTAATGCATTGGAATTTCATTCAACTACAGTCTTTCCTCTATTCTTACTTTGAGTAAAAACAAGACCTGTAATCTGTGTGAGTTTCTACATTCTTAATAACCTGTCAAGGATACATCTCCTACTTTTATTCTACTGTGAATGAGGTAAGACTTATCTATAATTGATCCCTTACTTTGTTCTAACATTTTTTGAATCATTTCCACATCACATAAAATTATAATTTTGACTCAGAGAAAGAGATATTGCCTTTGTATTTTCTTATTATAAATTTCACTCAAATTTGCATCTTAGAAAACTGAAGGTAGAATAAATCACTATAAAAAAACTTTTCTTTAATTTTATGATGCCTGACATTATTTTTCGATCCTAAAATCAATCTCGGGACCAACATCTTTTTGGCATCGTTGCCGGGGACAGAGAAACAAAATGTTTTTTTCCCTAGGAGAATGATAAATTTATGTTACGATTTTTTATGGTGAACAAATATTGAACACATAGATTAGGATCATTTTTATATTTAACCTGGCAATTCCATGGTAGGAAAAACTGACATCTGGTCAAAAAAATGCCAAAAATAACCCAAACGAAAAGCAGACTATGCCAGTTTCGGATCCTGAAAAATTGTTTAAATCCAAGGGATATCTCAAGAAAAAATTTTCATTAGAAGGTAAGATATATCAACCTAAAGTTAATTGGGTAAATGTTAATATCCCAGCTGAAGAATTAAGCATTAAAGATAAACACAAAAAATTTCATTATGCAGAAGCCTCATCTAGTAACTCTGAAGTTAAATTAGAAGTTCTGGAAGAAGTAGCTCCTAAAGTAAAATCAAATGATCCAAAGAGTGAAAATATCTATACTATCCCTATCTCATTGATGGATACTTTTACCAACAAAAGAAAATAACCCTTTTCAATCCCCAATATCATTTGTACGCAATTGATTCTTAGTCTTCCTGAAGTAAAGGTTTTTGTTTCCAGAAACCCTGAAGATCATTCTCTACTCTCATGATCATCTAGTATTACTTCTCCAAGTTATCAATCTAGTCCATCTAAAAGACTAGGTTCAAGTCCTCATTTTCCACCTCACTTAGATTTCTCATCTCTTTCACGAGATCTGTCACCTTACGATTTTTTACTTGAATTTCGTTCACACCTCCCTGAAGAAATCAAAGGTTAGTACATAAGTATTTTGAAATTTTTGATAATCTCCAGTCTAGTCCTTGAATTTATTCTCCAATAATTTCAATGGCTAGCGTTGGAGGTGTAGGAGGTGGAGGGGCTGGCGGACATGGAAATGTACTAGTACCTCCTCCAATGATTTTTACCAAAGTTGTTTCTAGATATGATACTGTATCTCTTCATGTTTTCCTGCATGATCTACCTGATAATTACATGAAGAGCCTACCTAAATTCATAAGTGAAGGGGATTTAACAACCACCGATGATACAATATTTTTTTACCAAATTTTCGGTATTCTTGGTATCGAACATGAATACATTTATATGAGACTGTCGGTACAAAATTTCGAAGGACATGTTAGAAATTGGTTCAGAGGAATCCCTGTGGACTCTATACCATCATACAATGATTTAGAGACTTATTTCTTGAGGCAATGGGGTGAGAAAAAATACCACCTCTAATATTTAACTGAATGCATAGCTTTAAGAAAGAAAACATATGAATATTTTTATATTTTATACAAAGATTCAACAAACTCTATAACAAAGTATGAGCTGAAGTAAAACCTTCCCAGCCAACTACAAAAGTGACTTTTACAGGGGCCTTTGATTATGATTTTTCCTTACTTTTAAGAGAAAGAAGGGCCACAACTTTAGCTAGGATGTAGATTATGCTATTGAAACTGAATCCAATATGATCGAATCAAGAAAGTGAAAAATGAAAGTAGACATGGGAACAAGAGAACCTAGGAATTTTACAGAACAAGAAGGGCCCTTCGGCTCTAGAATAAACACTCCAGAAGAAAAAATGGATGATATGGCTAATATTATAAAAGAACTATATAAAAAAATTTCCAGTATGGAAATGGAAAAATCCAAACCTTATCCATATGTTAGGAATCAATTTAGGATAAATCCTAATACAACCCCTCAGATTCAATAAAGACAAATCAAGAATGAGGAACATAAGATCCAAGCTCCTTTTAAAATTGAAAATCTTATACAAGGAGATGAGGTGCAAGATTATGAAGAATTGGATGAATATCTAAACAATATTAGTGATGATGGTGTTGAACCTCATTTAACCAAACAATATTATGAGAAATCTTTGGATCTAGGATCTTTATTTGATGAAGATCAAGATGTCAACAATTTGTGAGACTCTACATATAAGGGTCTTGTTGATTCAATATTGGTTGAGCTTCAAAATAAATATGACTTGAGGCCAAGAGAAAAGAGTTCCACCAATAACCCACCAAAAAATCTATTGTCAAGAAATAAAGCTAATGAGTCAATAATTTCAAAAGCACCCATCGAAACACAAGTTGCTCAAGTTAAGGATGTTGAAACAAAATTAACCCAGACCAAAAAGAAGGAAAATAAATAAGATTAAGTTTAGACAGTTGAATTCAAAAAATCAGTTGTTATCTTCAATCTGGAAAATGAATTGAATAAAATTAAAATTCCATTTCCTCTGGTTGAACTCACTAGAAATCCAGTCTATACGAAACAAATTTCAAAGGTAATAAATTTTTTTGATTCTGAATGTCAAGCCGATGTAATTAATTTGCAAGATGAAAAACCTACGATCATGTTTGGAACACACATTGAGAATAATAAATATTGTGGTTCTCCTTTCTATATCACATTGACTATACATGATAACCTACTACACAATTGCATGCTAGGTTCAGGTGCTTCACACAATTTAATGCCTAATATTATAATTGAAAAATTGGGCCTTCAAATTACCATACCTTATCAAGATCTATACTCTTTTGATTCTAGAAAGGTTAAGTGTATGTGTATGATTAAATATTTGGTTGTAAATCTTGCTCAAGTTCCAGTGAAAAGTATCCTGATGGATATGGTGGTTGTTGATGTTCCTACCAAGTATGGCATGCTTTTATCAATATCTTTGGGTTCCAAGTTAGGAGGATCAGTCCAGTTAGACATGACATATGCTACAATTCCAATATTTGGTGGACAATTTACCCGTTTGTACAGATAAACTAGATTGGGTTATACTATAAGTGACCCTCAAAACCCTAATGAATATCCAGTCTATGTTGCTAATCAGGATTTAGGTAATTGTATTTTATCTATAGATCATGGTTTTTATGAATGTACAGAAAAAGAAAATCCAAAAATTGAATTCTCAAATAAAAATATAAATTATAGAGGCGGGATGTGGAAAATGTTCTTTGATGGTGCTTCATCTTGGGAACCAATAGGAACTGGAGTTCTATTTGTGGCACCAGGTGATGATTATTACATTCCGTTTTCATATATATTACAATGGGATATTGATTATACAACTAATGTATGTGAATATGAAGCGCTAATTTTAGGATTAGAAGCTACAAGAAAATTAAAAATTCAACATTTGACAGTTTATAGTGATGTTGAGCTCATTATAAAAAAAAATAAAAAAAATAGTATCAAGATAAGCATCCAAGAATGAGGTCTTATAAAAACTATTCTTGGGATCTCATATAAAACTTCTTATCTTTTAACATTCATTCTATTCCTAGATCGCATAAACAACAAGTTGATTCTTTAGTTAAATCCGTAACAACTTGTGTACCTCCCACAATGTTGAAATTGAAGTATCACATTGATATGAAGCATACGCCTTCAATTCAAAACAATCTTCATCATTGGAAAGTGTTTGAGGATGATTAACAAATCAAACAATTTCTAGAAATGGTAGATGAGTTTTCTGAGACTCACATTGATCAAGAAAATCAAAATGATCCTACTTGGATTATGCAAGGACAAAATTCATAAAAATTCAAAGACAAAATCGCAAATAACAGAATTATTTTACTCAAAAGTAATCAAATTCCCAAAGGTCTTATTTCATTATAAAGGTTGTTACTCAAAAAGTACAAAGATGTTCTTGAATGGTCTTATGAAGATTTAAAAACCTATGATGCTTCTGTTATCGATCATAAAATTCCTTTAAAGCCAGTTATTAATCCTTTGAGGCAGAAGCCTAGGAAAATAACTCCAATTCTTTTTCCAGTAATAGAAAGGGAGTTTCAAAATCTCCTTGAAGAAAATATAATTGTTCCCCTCAAATACTCTGAATGGGTATCCAATTTGTTCCCTGTTAGGAAGAAAAATGGATAGATAAGACTATGTGTCGATTTTAGAGACCTAAACTCATCCTCTTTAAAAGATAATTACCCTCTCCCAAAAATGGATCATGTTCTTGAAAAGGTGGTAGGGGCTAATAGAATATCTATGATCGATGAATTCTTGGGATACAATCAAAATGTTGTTCATGAAGACGATAGAGAGAAAACTACATTTACGACTCCATGGGGAGCCTTCATGTATTATAAAATGCCTTTTGGTTTAATGAATATAGTAGAAAATTTTCAGAGAGCAATGGATATAGCCTTCATTAGTGAGCGTGATAAATTTGTAGTTATTTATCTGGATGATCTGATATCTTTTTCTGATTCTGATACAAAACAGTTGGTTCACCTCAGAATGTTTTTTGACAAATGCAGAAAATTTGGTTTGTCACTAAACCCCAAGAAATCACATATTGCTATGCAGGAAGGTAAGCTTCTAGGGAATATCGTATCAAAGGATGGAATAAAATTTGATCCTAAAAGAGTTGAAGCTATTGATCTAATCAACATTCCTAGAGATAGAAAAGAAATTCAACCTTTTTTAGGAAAAACCAATTTCTTAAGGATATTTATTCCTAATTTTCATGAAATAATTAAATTGATTACATATATGCTCAAGAAGGATAGTGAGGTAAAATGGACCGCGGAAGAAAAAGCATCCTTCAAACGTGTGAAAAAATCCATAGGAGAAGCACCGGTATTGGTAAGTCCCAACTATACAAAGGAGTTTTTTATTTTCTCTTTTGCATATGAATATACTATCGCAGCAACACTCCTTCAGAAAAATGAAGAAGGATTCGAAAAACTAATTTCCTTTTTCAGCAAAAGCCTCAGAGATGCAAAGTTAAGATATGACATTCCAAAAAACAAGGCTTGTGCAATGGTAAAAGCACTTAAATATTTCTGAACGTATGTTTTACACTTAAAAACAAATTCCTACGTACCAACAAACGTAATTAAAGATATCTTGATACAACCAGAAAAGTGATGAAAGGAGAGGAAAATGGTTGGCTAAAATTCAATAATTTGATTTAGAAGTTAAACCAACCAAACTTGTACAAGGTCAAGGTCTGGAAAGGCTACTAGTTGAATCAAATTTCAGAGCTCTTGGAATAAATCACTTTGAATATCATGATTCTTTCTCATATATAGAGGAAATTGATGATCAAACACCTATTATTCAGATTGATGATAAGTTATTCTACTCATCCTGGTATAGTGGAATAGTTTCATATATCCTTACTCTACAATGTCCAAATAATATGACTCCTTCTAAGGAAAGAACATTGAATTT
>SNQJ01S0121892.1:6092-23399 GCA_010110895.2 Picea sitchensis | reverse complement strand
CTTTTCACTTCTTCTCTTATAGAAACAATTTCAAGTTCTTTTTCTTGACATATTTCTTCCTTCTCTTTTAGTTGATTGTTTAGGACTTCTTCAATTTTCTTGTCCTCTTCTATTTGAATCATATAATTTTTTAGGTTTGTGATTAGTTGGGTATCTTTCTATTCTAATTGATTCTTCAATGTTTCTTTAGTCTTCTTATATACTTATACTTGTGCCTTTAAAATAATGATAGTCTTTTCAGTCTCACTTAGCTTCCATTCTAGCAATGTATTATTTTCTTGATACCTCTACATTTGTTCCATTAGCATTTTTTTATTCTCCCTTGGATTCCTAAAATCATATAAACCACTAATAAGTTCTCTTTCAAGGTCTACTTCAACTTCTAATTCATCATTCTCTTCTTATTATGAGGCATGGATTTTGTTTTCTTCTTTATCTTTGTCAAAACTTATTTTATTTGCATAGGTACATCTAATGTCCCAAGGATTTAATTTATCACCACAAGAATACTTACTTGATTCAAATTCCTTCACCTTTTCTTCATTTAATTCATCATCTACATTTTTATTTGGGTTGTCAGCCATTCTCTTTGATTTTTCTTATTTCTTTGGTGTATCTTCCTTTTGATCTTCTACACATTCCTGCATTGCTTCCTTTGTGTAGTTTTTCCCTAAGCTCTTTAGATGATGAATTCTTTCCAACTTTGTTTCTTTTATTTTCAGAATTTGATAAGCCCATCAGAATTATGCTCAATGCCATTGCAATTTCTTTTTGTAACTTCTTTGTTGTTGCACCCTTTGGTCTACTTTTTAGAGTGGTGTAACCATCTAATCCCGATTTCCAAATGCCAAACCCATGTTCATATAAAAATGTCTAACCCTTATGCTCCAATGAGAAAATTTTGATCCATTGAACAATGTAACTCCATATGTAGAGTAAACTTCATGAATATCTATGATCTTCCTTTTAGTGGTTAGACTATTCCTAAAGGAATCCGCTTTGATTCCAATTGTTGGAATATTCATCAATACCAAGAGGGGGGTGGGTGAATCAATATTGAGCTCTTTTTACCATTTTTAACCTTAAGCACATCATGTAAACATTAACCACTAATAATTCTATTCATCATCACACAAAAAAAAACACACACGTAACACAATGATTTTTACATGGAAACCCAAATGAGAGAAAAACATAGAATGTTTTTCTTATATCATGTTAAGATTACATTCATAGGAAGCACCAAATTCTAATATTCTCTAGTACCAACTGGAAGGAGGCACCAACTTCATGATTTATAAGCACCAACTTGAAGGAAGCTCCAAATCCCTGATTTACCAACATTGAATGAAAGGAGGCACCAACCCCCTAGATTTACCAGCTCCAACTAGAAGGAAGCACCCACTCTGTAAAGCACAAGAACCAACCTGATGAATGAAGACACTAGTATTATCAACTGAGAACCAAGTCAATAATATATCACCAATCCAATATATTGATACACATAGTACTTATAACTTCCCCTGCATGCTTCAGTCCATAGAAAATCCTTCAAACCATAACAATCCTCATAACATCATTCCCAAAATGTAATCACTCACGAAAACATCTACTGACGGTAACATCCATTCATGACAATGTCCACTAATGAAAACATCCACTCACAACAACATCACTACTTCATAGTAGAGGATATTTCAACATCACAACCTCACGACAACATCACAACTTCATAATAGAGCATACTGTAGCATCACAACCTCAGGACAACATCATGACAACATAAAAAATTAATATAAGAGAAAACGACAACATCACAACCTCACGACAACATCAAAACTTCATAGTGGAGAATACAATAGAGTCACAACCTCACAATAGTGCATAATACATATGACAACCTCACAACCTTATAACATACCTTGAGAATATGAAATACCTTAAGAGAATATGTTATACTTCTCTTCTATACCAAAAAGACACCCCAACACCTTGAGTGCACCTCAGACTTGATCTCTTCATTGGTTGATCAAAAAATGTGAAAATTGTATCGTGTATTTATAGTAATTTTGTCCCCAAAAATGAGTTGATTTGACCTCAATATTCTGGTTGGGCTATCGGACTAAAATGAATCCTATATCCTCATTACTAGGGAGTTATAGGGACTTCCATATACCATTGGAAAGGTATCATAATAAGATTTCCATCCATGTAAATTATTATTCCATTTCAGTTAGTTAGCTAGGGTAATAATTCCATTAAAGATAGGGTATCCAAATTGACCAAAAAATAATACTTTCAACAATCTCCATCTTACAATATTTATCTTGGACATGTGTAGGATTGTAATATTTATATTGGACATCTTTTGTGCTCCATTTGTGTACAAATAAAAGTGGGAATGTGGAAACAACCACATGTTATCTCATCCTGTGAGGGCCATGATTAAAAGATATGTCATAAGGGGACCACTTTGGATTTATATATGCTTATATCAAGGCTCCTTCAAAGTAATTCAAGGCTTCTTCGAGTGGACACATCATTACTTCTTCAAATTTTTTTTGACATTTATTTTTCCTCATGGCTTGACTAATGCATGTTGGCTTCTCAAGTTTTCATCGACATGTCTTCAAGGCTTGTTCTCTTGGTTTCATGGATTAAAGGATTCTCTACTTGGCTTCATGGCTTCAAGGATTCTTCACTTGGATTCATGGCTTCAATATTCAAATAATTTCAAGTATCATTTACTTGGCTTCATGGATTCAAGGCTTATTTACTTCACTTCATGTCTTCAATAACTCTTCACTTGGATTCATGGATTCAATACTCAAACTATCTTGTTTTTTCACTACCACATCATCATCATCACTATTACATCCTTATCATTAATACCACATCATCATCACCATCACTTCCACTTTGACATCAATTATAACATTTTATCAACAATTTTTCTACCTTCGTTGGATTTCTCTCTCTTTTCTCAGATCTAGGATTAGGTTTCTATTTTCTTCACTTTCTCCACAAGGGGTTTTTGTGAAGATTTATGGGATAACTTGGTTTTGCATATTGTTCCTATCTTGAGTTTCTAACCATATTGATATTTTCATTCAACATTGATTCTTGATAGTTGCAAGTGTCTTCTTCTTCCACTTTAGTGAGGATCTGGTTGCAATTGTAATGGCTTCCTATATTTTTCCTCTCTTCAACTTATTCTTTCTAGTTGCAAAGTTTGAAATTATTTTCCACTTTATCTGGGATGTTTGAAGTTGTAATCAAGGGGAATGTAATATAATGTAATGAAATTCCATTTCATATCACTGTATTCCTGTAATAATGTAGTGTAATGAAGTTCCATCTTCTATTGTAAATCCATGATGATTATTATGGGGCTCATTTTTTTCAATGGATAGACCATTAGGGTCTTGTATTTGCAATGCAATTTTCTATAGAGTTCTTTGGTTGTGAAAATTGTCTGTTGGAAACATTTCATTGTATAGATATGGGATTATTGTATTCGTAATATGATCTACTGTAGTATTATTGCACTTATCAGCTTGGTTGGGACAACTTTCTGCTTTCCACATGTTCTATTGTATTGGCCATCTAATGTTTTTTTTACATTGTTGTGGTGTTATGTAAGAGTTCTTTCAGCTATCAGTTGAGTTATGGTTTTGATGATTTTTTTTATCCACATGTTATGTTGTATTGGCCATTTGAGGTTTATGTAGACTGTTGTGGTGTTCTACAAGAGTTCATCATACAACTTGGTTTAGGTGTAATTTCATTATTCAATGAGAAGCGGTTTCTATCTTCATTTCATACATGAGGCCAAGTGTGTTCTTTTTCATATCTTATGGGAAATTATAGAAGTTTTCATTAAGGGGGGATGTTAATGTAGTTCCATGTTCTTCCATAAGTGTTCCTTCTCCCTTTTATTCATTAAGGGGGAGTGTTGGAATGCATTACTTTGGATGGAATTGTCTTTCTTATTCTTATAGGGAATGTTGGAAGGTATTGCAATTCCATCTTCCTCCGTAAGTGTTCATTCTCCCTAGTCCTTATTAAGGGCAAGTGTTGGAATATGTAATGAAGAATTGTGTGGTTTTGTTGGAATGCATTAATTTGGAAGGTAATAATGTCTACTCTAATGTAAAAGAGTTATCCCACATGCATGATGATGTAATGTACTTTTGTTACCATTCATTATATAAAGAGGTGAATTTACATTTATCCCACATGTATTTTGGGAAGTAATTCCTCCATACATCTTGGTATATAATAGAGTTAAGAGAGACCCATGAGGTACATTGAAATGATGGATCATATAATGATCCTATACATTGGAATGATGTGAATATGTAGTGTGATGTTTGGGAGCTCAAGTGTAAGATTGGATATTTCTGAAGAATAAAGAAGATAATATCTTCCCAAGGATGTTTTCCCATTTTGAGGTTTTACCACATATATTTGGTGTACTATTTTTCTCGTCTCTTTATTATTATGATTAAATGTTTTTATTACATGGATAGGAGGATAGACTAGTAAGGTTCTTACATTTAATATTGTTGTATGTTTATTCATATGTCTCATTATTCTAATAGATATTTAAGTAGCCAACCACCCATAATAAAGGAGGTATGGAGGATTGGTTGAATAACTAAATAATGTCAGCCATTGGTAAATATAGTACCCATATCATTTTATTTGATACAAGAAATAGATATCATGAAATATCAATAGAAGGAAGATAGAATAAATAGTAATTAGGGAGAAGGAAGTCCTAGATAGGAGGGGGAGAGTAGTGGAGAATGAGGAGGTGAAGGAGAAGAGAGTTGAGCTTAAAGGAGATATTGTTGTTGAATCTTGAGTAGAGAACACCCCAAACTCGACCTATAAAGAGGGCCACAACTCCAATGTCCATTGGGTATAAAAATTTCATTAAGCAGGGAGGGTGTCGAGGGACTATATTAAAAGAAAAGGGAGTCTCGCATGTAGAAGGTATCCAACTGAGAGGGAAGTTGAGAAAACTCATGGAGGCCCTTACTTGGTTGGTGAAAGGGTATTTATGCTATGAAATTCCTTTGAAGGAGAGGTTCCTTCACACCCAATCCATATTTCTTTATAAAAACATAATTTCCCTAGTGGTATCATGATCTCGCATGGGGTGGCATGTTGTAGAGAGTCATAGTGAAAGACAACCAATGGTTAGGTAAAAAAGGAATCATCCTCAGTCAATTTGGACTGGTTGATAGTTTTATAAATATATAAGTATTTGTCTATGCCTTATGTCTACAAATGTATGAATGACATTGTATGTTTTGCATTCCTAAAATGGTATGGACTCATGAGTAGAATAGAAGAAATGTTTTACCTAGTAATTTCCATATATGTTATGTAAATTTCATGTTGGTTATATTCTTTATGAAACACACACACACACAAAACCAATAATATCATACATAAATATATGATAATGACATGATTTGAATGAAGAATTCATTCTCTCGAGGAAACTATGATTTTTGCATGGGTTTCCACAACTCGAGAATTGATAATGGCAAGGAAAAACCTTGAGGTTGCTATGTGCAAACATTTGGAAGGTGGGTTAATGAAATCAATGAAAATCAGTTAAGTTTTGTAGGTAAGTCCTATTTATTCATCGACATTCTCGGGAGAATACCTGAACTATCCATCACTAACCTAGAGTTCGACTCAAAGGATGATCGAAATTTGAGGGACCCTATTATTGGTCGAGCACTTTTAAACCCGAAAGGAACTAGGACCATTGATTGTATTTTACCTTTTAGCCATCAGATATTTTAGGAGAATGCTATTAGAGAGACTCATTCAGGAGGGATCTTCCAAATGGATGAGTCCAAAGGAGAAATACCAATAGGCTTGTGGGTTTCGGACTTCGGAAATACCTTAAAGGGTGATCACTTGACTTTTTGAAAAGGTGTGTCTAAATGCATGGATCCAATTAACCAATGTGCACATTTAAGTTCTAAATGGATAAGGATCATTAGATTAGACATATCTTTTCCATTAGATTTGTCGAAGTCAAGTAACCCCATTAAATATTGTGTATATTTAAATCCCACCTTGATATGGATTATTGATTTGTGTATTCCTCCACCGTCCGATTTAATAGATGTGCAAGTGTAGTAGAAGAGGTAAAGGAAGAAGGGGAGGTGACCCACTCATCCCGCAGCCAATATTTGACTGGTAGGTGGAGGTCGATCATTGGGTACATGTAAATATATGACATGTGGCAGTTGGGTACATGTGGGACATGCCATTATTAGTGGAAGAGTCAAGAGAAACCGACTAATTATTAATAATTAATCTTGACCAGTCATTGGGAGTCAAGAGTAGATCTCAACCATTCATTGGAGGTCATAATTTAGGTTGAAGACAAGGCAACGTAAACTAAAAACCCGATAGTGTTGTAGAAAGTGCCTCCTCCCTTAGTGTTGTGGGAAGAATATCTTCTGAAAATGCTCAGAAAGGGTGATTTGAAATCACGATTCAGATAACTTTTTTCATATTTGGACTTTCAAAATAATCCTGAGTAGGCTAAGTTGAATTCCCAATGGTGTAATTTCAATAGGGATAATTTGACAGCCTTGTGGTCTATGGACTTCAAGGAAACTCCGTGTCATGGTAACTCGTGATCCTGAAGGGATGAGTCCAATGGTCTATTCTAGATGCTTTATAAACAATTTTGGGGTTGATTCCCTTCTTCCGTATGAGAAAGAAGGTCCACATCAACTAGATGAGTAGACAAAAACCAAGTGGATTCCATGTGGGTGTGATGATGTCACTTGTGGGTAATTCCTAAGTAATGTTTAGAGGTCTTACCTTTCTTCCTAGAGCTCGAAATTGAGCATAAATATAGTCATTCAAAATATCTCAAGGAGTAGAATCAATCTACAAGATTAGAATGTGAGTCAGAGTTATGGTTGAGGGGAGAATATTGTATGCCCCACTAGTCTAATGAACCTTAGGGGCTTGGGTGTGTTACAAATTACTTCCCTAAGAATCTACTACTTGACTCCATATGTATATTTCTATCACTTTTTCTTCCAATTATCCTCTTGGTTCCAAAAATGGGTGGTGTGACTCTGATTCCATTTTTATCTATTGACATAGAACCACTATATACCTCATCAAAATGAAGGAGACAATAGTGGAGGTCATATATTGTAATTGTTATAACATAAAATAGTCATGTTATTAGTATGGGATATACATAGTTTTATATAAATGTTGATATGGTTTGAGTATGAATATATCATAGGACCTGTTATCGCACAATCTATACTTTCCCAAGCCAAAAGGCAAGTAGGCCTAGATTGACATGACACAAAGGTAACCCTATCATTGTCACCCTAATAGGGTACCTCTTTCTCTTTAAGAGGAGGAAAAATTCACTCGAAGGGAGACATCCCAGGACCTAGTTGGTTGATGAAGGAGGATAAGACACTGTAATACCACCCCTCTCTCTAGGTCTCTAAAATTAATGAAGTCACTTGGAATGGTTAAGTCAAGGGGGTTAAGGGGAAATAAGGTGAATGATACCTACCCTTTACCAAAGAAACAACAAACATTAACCAATGATATCAATGCTTTCATTCAGTGACTTCAATATAAAAGTCTTCTACCAAGCAAGTTTATGGATAAAAGATAGATGTGTAGCAAATATAAGAAATCAAAAAATTGTAACTTATAAGGACAATGTAATAAAGTATAAAGACCTTACAATGATAGTAATTTGCCACTTACAATTTCTATATTAATATAATCCAAGTAATGACTTTAGAAGAGTTTTCAAAGTACTCATAACATCAACAAATTAACAATTATGACAGCAGTAAACAACTTCAAAAAGTATCTTGCTAAGGAAATTTAGTGGACACTTTTAGCATTTATTGATTGTGGCTTTCATAGTACAAATTTTGGGTGGCTTTTAAATCTAAAAATGAATCTAAGATGTTGTCAAAAGTGCCTATAACAACAGCAAAACAAGAGTGATGACAACTGCAAGAAACCTTCAGAAATGCACTTTGTGAAGAGCAATTTAGGCACAATTTAAGTCCAACTGATAATGTTAGCACATAAAATGTTCATGAGTAAACAATTATGACCTTAGTCCATGTAAGATTCTTGGTGTCATGATAGTGTTCATCATCATGAAAGAAATATAGGTCAGCATTGGTCACACCCTTGGTCTTAAACTCATCATTATCATGTGTCTTGTCTCAACATGATGTACAAAAGGTTCAATTATGTCATTTTCAACCATTTGAGGGTCAATTCAAGTGTCCAGTCTACTTTTTACAAACTCACATGAAAATGTGCATCCTATCAAGAAGTACCTTATGCACTAATCTCTCATCATTATAATTTGAAAATGTGTCTAGGGATATCTCATCATTTTCAGCGCATTCAATGCATTATGTTATTCAAGATGGTTTCAAGGAACACGTCTAAGAGTTTGAATAAAGCACATTACCATAGTTTTGAAACTGGAACTACGAACTGGATGTAGCACTTAAAAGAATATTGGATGCTTCCAACTAAGTCCCATTCAAGTTTGTGATACACCAGATCAAGTTCCAAACACATCGGGTACTTGTTTGGTGGTTTCATGTTGTTTGAGGGTTGATTGAGTTGCAAACGATTACATATTTTCTGCGTTGCCAACTCTTTGCACCATTAAAACCTACAATATTGGTATCCTAAACCCTGACCATTTTCAATTTTTTTATACTAAAGGAGCAATTTATAGTTTCCTCTTGCAATAATAACTTTATCCACTATATTATTGTGTCCTATAGACTGTGCGTTGCAGGCTGTGCCCTGCAAGATGGCGCTGCAAACCCTCTGTTTTACACAGAGCTACTTCAATTTCTTCTTATCCGCAATTT
Source organism: Picea sitchensis (assembly GCA_010110895.2). Taxonomy (NCBI): domain Eukaryota; kingdom Viridiplantae; phylum Streptophyta; class Pinopsida; order Pinales; family Pinaceae; genus Picea; species Picea sitchensis. The sequence continues at coordinate 14,466 of SNQJ01S0121892.1, read as the reverse complement.
TCATTTAACTTGGATTTATGTCTTCTTTTATCACCTCCTAATTCCAGCCTATTCATCCTCAAACTATTGTTGTACATATGATTATAACCAAAGTAATGAGTTTAGGTCTTGAGATGAGGCTAACATATTCATATTATTTCTACAAGGTTACTTCATGTTACAAGAAGTTTGTAGCAGGTTTTGGAAGGATTTCCCATCTTTTTGTGCATTTTTTAAAAGTCAAAATAAATTTTAAATGTAAAAAGGAACCTACAGGAAAGTTCACAATGCGTGTTGTCAAAGGCACTATGAACTGGTAATTTTGGGACATTTTGCAGGAAATTACTACACAACAGAGTCATGTTTTCATCATAACTTTTAAATTACGATATGGGTTCTTCTGACATTTTTTGTGGATATGAATCATAATATATTGTAATTTTTGGCAAAACATCATCCTAACCTAGTTCGTCATTTGGGAGAAAAGTTGAAATCATCATCTATAGGAAAGTTTGCAGCGAATCCTGAAATTGCGCTACAAACTCTAACAATTTGATAAATCTGAGTTGTAGGAGGGATGCCACATGTCTGAGGAGGTTTGAATGGTTTCCTAGGAGGTAGTTGGACATGAGGGACATGTGGTCCATCACCAGATAAAGAAAGGCATGACCTATTTCAAAAGTTATTTATCACAAAAGGCAAGATCCAAAAAAATAGCAGTTGGGTGGATTTTTTGTTTCACCTTATTGTAACAATTCTAGAGAAAATGGAATCCAATGCAACCACTTGGGATTCTACATTTTTAGAGTAGGAAGGATTTATACACTATAGATAATAGGGGTTTTGTTGAGGAAAGGGTCGGATTCATGATCCAAGAGAGGAGAGAGCTGGAGGAGCAGTTTAGTTGCTCATTTGTAAGCCTGAGGGCCTATTTGTAATCAACATTTATGCCATTAAAGTTTCATGAGAGTTGTTTATCAGAATGTATTCTTTGTTTTCCATTTCTCTTTTCATCCTATTTCTTGAATATATTGCATGTTTTGAGGATCATATCTGCCATTGATTGATGGATTCATGAAAAATTGAGGATCTGGTGTAGCTTGCCCATTAAATCATTGTTTATTGTTTAAGAAATCTTTAATCTGTTTGCAGAAAGGATATCTCTACAATGGATGCTATTCATTTTGTCATATTCTCTATGCCTCTAGCCATAATTATATAAAACCTTTATCTGGTATACATATTAATTGTCTTTAATCTATAGGATGTTATGACTCCATTCCCAATGGAATGCCTTTGTAGATAGTTTGTTTCCATCTCCCTTTCTTACTCAAGCATGCTGATCCACTCAAGTATAATTTTTTTTTAATCATTTATATTCTGATGGGTATAGGATTTGTTCTTAAAGCATTCTAAGAACAACTCCTAGTGATAACCTATAGTACTTTGATTCATGCAATTTTCTGGGTTGGTTTAGTTAACTTATAAGCTAAATGAACTGCTATATAGTGGTTGTAGCAGTGTTAGAAACAAAATAAAGTTAGTACCTTAAAACTAGGTTAGTAGGTTAGGTTAAGATGGTAGAGATAGGAAGTGAACTTGAGTGTAGTCTTGTCAAGGAAAAGGAGAATAAGATTAGTTCCTTCAAGGGTAATGGAGTCAAGGTGGACGGCTTCTTCTAAGGATGAAAATCAATTGATGATGATGCACAAAAATCTAAGAGGGAAAATGCATAGGAGAAGTAGTAACTTAAGTCCCCCTATGAATTGGCCTCAAGAGACAAGATGCTACGGTGTAGGAAATTATAGGCCCTAGCTCCTTGCTCTCCTTAGGATTCTTATGGAGTAAAATTGTTGCAACAATAACTAAGTCAAAATCATTAGAGTGGTAGCAATTTATGGCTCTAGGGTTTCACTAGTTACTAGGTCAATTCAATGAAAAGCTTCGAAAATAAAAAGTAAGAAAGTAGCAATTTAAGTCTCTTACTTCAAGCATTAAGTACACCATGAAATTTCATAATCTTGTATGAGAAAATAAAACCATACAACAAACCATTCAATAGATGAGAAAAATTCATATTTTACTTACTTGCACCAAGAATAATTATGAGAATACCATGCAACATCACCACAAAACTTCCAGGATTGATCCAAGCTACAAAAAATAGCCTTAAAGAAGAATTGTGCCTCAAAATTTCAACCAATAACCCTCACTAGGGCACAAATTTCAGACCTCTTGTCTTAGATGACAAGTCGTGATCGTGACAATGAGAGTACTTTATGCTTATTTATACAAAATTTTGACCTTTAATTAATTTTAGGTAAAAAATAAGGCCGACCTGTCCAATTTACAATAAAATTCAATTTTGACATAATAAAAATTAATTTGCATCTAAAGACACCTCCAAGGGTGAAATCATGCCCTTCAAGGGTGATGTTGAGGCTCATAAGTGAAAATTTGAGCTAGAAAAGTGGGGCTCTTGGCCTCTAGAGGCCCCAGATGATGCCCACATGTGCCACCAAGATCATAAATGACTCCAAAATGAAACCCTAGATTGGGATGACATCTAGGGATATGATGGTGACGTTTAGGGCCCTCAAGGGCTAATGCCCATGTGGAAGAGAAATTTCCCCCTTGGTCTAGGTCTTCCAAGGTGCCTACAAAAGAAATGTCCTTCTTTTTCCCGGTGCAAGTCTTCAATTTATTCTTATCCTTGGCTGGGGTTGCAACATCCATCTGTGGGATTTACGCCTCCATGAAGGTCTGAGCTAATCATTCCCTCATCTGTGTCTGTCCACCGAGCAAGGTCCTGCAAAAACAACAAGTACACCCTCCAGCGGTTCATAAGTCATAGGGATCATAGCATGTAAATCACATCCAATAATTAAATTACCCAAACATGTGCGTCAAACCCCCCCTTAACCCAGACAAATGCTCAATGACGTTATGCAATTTGAAAAGTCAGGTTTGGAGAAGGTCTCAAGGTGTCCTATTGGGATAACCCCTCTTAAGCTTGGGTTGTTTCTCATGTGCGATCTAGTCCAAGTCATGTAAGTGTATGAGGTGGCATGGGGTAAGTGTTTGGGCATGGGTTGCATGTAATAATAGGGAAATGTAAAGTCTTACATATGAGTTCCTTTGTAGAGGGTGATTTTCACCTTGTCATAAATGTAATTGTTTCCTATCCCATTCATTGCCTTCTATTCTTATCTTTATTTATTTTGATATTTTTCTCTTGTTCTTCAAGGGAATAGTTGAGGGCCACTATCCTGGCTTGATGACCAGAGGTGACATCATTATCCACAAAAATAAACGGAAATGAGAAGGTTGGCTCATGATGATACCCCCTTTCACTTAGCTATGCCACCAAGAGCCACTACCCTGGTTTTGTGACTATATAGATGGTAATTTCATATCACTACATGCCCATGGTCATAATATATCAACTCGTGATGAGACTTCCTATCCATCAACTAGTACCTTGAGTGTTTATGTATCTTATGGGTCCCCTTTTCTTACTGATAATATTTTCACTGCTTTCTCGGGGATCCCTGGGTAGAGCATCTCAAAGGTTTCAACATTAAATTTTAACTCTTTCCAGCTACTTTTACCCTCTAGGCCTTTAGCCCCTTCTTCCCACGAGGTAAGGCACAACCCTTCCTAGTGTAGCCAATCCCAATTCCAAAACAAGGGTAGGGGATATGAGAGGAATAAAAATGGAAAGTGGTAAGTATGGATGGAAAGGACGATAACGTTTCACATACCCACCCAGTGGAAACCCATCTTAAATGGAAATAAACTTACTAGGGCACCATGTCACCCTTCCATGTATGAATGAGGAAAAGAAAATATTTTCCAAGAAAACATCATGAAATGAAGAAGGATTCATCACAACATATTCAAGTGCTTCAAAAATCAGAGTGATACATACCATGATACCCGAACTGATTACCTCATGAAGCAAGACTCGCTGCTACTTCAGGACCAGGCTGGTGGGATGGATATTGCTGTTGGCGATAAATGGAAGGCATTGAAGAACAGAGGGGCTCTCCGGTGCCATGCTCAAGTCGTCGGACTTTTGGTACTCCATGTCTAGGAACCGTGGGCCTCGAGACATGATCTCCTTAGTTATCCCTAGTCTAGGGGGTAACGGGACCGTAAGTACTTACCCATTAATTTTTGTGCGAAGGATGTATCGATAGAAAAAGGAAAACCCACTAGGAATTACTTTTTCTTTTGTCTTTAACAATACAATGAGAAGTTGTATTCCCTTAGATGTTGTATTGAGTTGGATTTTAGATGTTGTATTGAGTTGGATTTCAAGAAAATATTTAGGAGAGAACTTTATTTCCAGTTTCAATAACCAACATCGATGAAAGTTTTGGATTATGAAAAACATCAAAGAAAGTTAGGAATATAATGAAACTAGGGTATGAAAGGAGATAATAAATATTGTTTAGAGATAGAAATGACAAGGATCCAACTACTATGTCGTCAATAATGTTAGGAGGGGAAATAAAATATCTTATTGGAAAAGGGAGGATTTTTGTGTTTGAAGGAGCGGTTAAATAGAACATAATCCATAATATCTTGAATGGAAAGACTTCAACATTGTGATGGGAAGATAATGACTAAGGAATAAAGGATCATTTTTCAAATAAGGGAAGCCTATTAAAATCCTTAAAAAGCAACATATGTATTACGTTCTATATTGTTAAAAAACAATGTAATGATTTGATCATTTATTGGAATACATGTTTAGATTGTCATATTTAAATAAAGAAAAAAAAGACTAACAAATTAACTATAACTTAAATAAAAAATAAGTCCAATCTTGACATAAATAATATGTGCATTAGAATTTTCTAATCCGTTTTTTTTTGTGAACATGTATACACTAAAAAAAACTTATATCTTTGCACGTATCTTTTAAATGGAGTAAAAAATAAATACTAAATATATCTCGACATATAATAGATTATCAAACAAATAATACATCTCCACTCTTAGTCCTAATTTCCAATTTCATATCACATATGTCAAATGTAGACCCCCAAGAGATGAAGACAAGTATGGTGGAACATCGAACAAATTGTTTTAGTCTCGAGAGAAAAGCATGCACGTTGCTTGCAAGAACGTACAATCAAACACCAGGAAAATTATAACTCAAAAATGTGTGATTGTTTACTTCACCTATCGCATTGTGTTCCTTAATAGTAAGCAAGATTTTTGTTTCTATTCTGGAGTCTTGTCTTTGTCAGTTCTCAAATAAGATTTTGATTCTATACTTCCAATAAGAGTTTGATTCTATACTTCCAGATGCCCCAAATAACCAGAAACCAAATATGTCTCATCCTTGGGTTTTGTGTAAACCATTGTAGCAGATTATCTTCCAGAGTGGAATACTTCCAAGCTTCTGAAATATTGAGAGAGATTAAGATTTATTTCCATATGAATTGAGTGGTTTCACAATGTATAAAAAGATGTGAAGTTGTCTCTTCATCATTGAGACAGATACTGCAAACTGAAGGTCTAATGCATCCCCTTTTCCTATAATTTGCACCAGTGATGATACAGTCCTTCAGGCATAACCACATAAAGAAAGTAATTTTACTTGGGATATTAACATTCCAGATAAAATTAAACCACCATCTAGTTCTTTCCTTGTGATTAATGGTAGAGATGGACTGATATGCTAAATTAGCAGTTATTGTTCCCATAGCCTTGTTCCATGACCAGACAATCTTGTCATTTGAATTATTAAGAGAAATTCCACTACTTTTCAATATTAAAAGGAAGTTATTCCATTATGTTTCCAAGTCCCCTAACAGTCCAAGATGATTGGCATCTATGCATCTTTGAGTAATGCCAGGTATATCTGGTAAGGTCGCCTATGCTAAAGTATAAATATACAAGTTGTTGATATGTTGAATTAAGGATCTTGAGAGTTTATATGATGCATTATCTCCTATGAAAGGATCCTTCCCAATAATTACTTTTTTACCACGCCCTATTTGCCAAGCCAACCATCGCTTAATAATATGCATAGAATCCATAAAAAAATTCCAGATAATAGAGGCAATTGGGAACTTACAATCATATTTGCGAAGTCAAGAGATTAGATCAACTCCTTTTAAGTATTTTTTTTTTAGGATCCTCCTCCACAGACTATTTCCAAACAGACCTCTCCAACAAGATTTTGCAGCCAAAGATTGGGCAAACCAAAAAATATTCCTTATACCCCATCCACCATTTTCCCTTGGACTGGTAATGTTTTTCCATTTGGTTAAGTGAAAGCCTGTAGTTTTGTTGGCTCCTCTCCATATGAAATTTTCCATGAGTTGTTGAATATTGTGTAAAATAGTTGTAGGAATCTTCACTAAATTGAGCCAGTACATAGGGAGGCTTTGAAGCACTGATTTCACTAAGACCGGTTTTCCTCCTAAAGAGATCCATTGGAATAACCAATTTCTAATTCTTTTATCAATCTTCTGAACCATCCACGTCCAATCCGCTACCATCTAGCAGTTTGGTTTCAAATAAAACCCAAGATATTTCATGCCTTCCTCAATGTTGAAGAATTGTTTGTTGAACGCTAATTGAATCCTTTTTTCAAGTTTGTGATGATCCAGGTGGATATCGGTGGCCACCCACCTTTTCCAAATGGCTCAAAACAGTTTTCTGGCCATTTTGGCAATTTACTATTTTTAGCAGGCTTTAACTTCCGGAGCCATTTTCAGGGTCCAAATGAAGGTTTTTCGAGATAGAGGTTTTCAATTATAGTTAAAGGCATGATTGAGCCCCCAAAATGAATATCCTCAACAATACCTTTCCAACGAGATATCACACACCTAAAAAAGAGATCGTATGCAAAAGTTACGACCCCGGGAAGTTGATGTACTCACTTACCCAAACGAGGCCCACATGACTTTTGGCGCTTCATATCCTAGGGTTATATTTTTGGATGTCTAGGACTTTTGGAATTCCCGTTTATTGTAAAAGGGCCTTTAGAGCCTCATTGTAATGATCTTCTTGCGAATGCAAGTAACCGTCACATCTCTTCTCAGAGATAAGCTTCCACCATTCTAGCGAGTCTTTCACTCTGTATTTTTACAGTCTCTGTACATTTCTTTGATTAATAGAAATCGTGTATTACTGTATAATTGTGTTTATGGTTACATCTCTGATACATTTCTGTTATATTATTGAATATTCGCAATATCTCTGTGCATTTCTTTATTATATCTCCGCTCTCATTTCGTGTCGAAAATAATCCGGATCAGAGGTATCAGAGCAGGTTGCTCTTGATCGTTTTTTAGTGCATGTCCCCGACAAGGTCTGAGTATAGAAGGTTGGTTCTCGAGCTTGTCTCTCTCTAGGACAATCGCTCTTGCACATCCAAGAAACCCTCAATGGTGGAAGAAAATAAAAACAATGGAGCAGATGATCCTATCAGTCTATTGCTTGAGCAAGCTCTCACGCGACAGAGGGACGAAATGATGGAGAATTTTTNCACGGCTAAAACGGAGATCGTATGCAAAAGTTACGACCCCGGGAAGTTGATGCACCAACTTACCCAAACGGGGCCCACATGACTTTTGGCGCTTCATCTCCTAGGGTTAGGTTTTTGGATGTCTAGGACTTTGGGCATTCCCGATTATTGTAAAAAGGCCTCCAGAGCCTCATTGTAACCATCTTCTTGCGAATGCGAGTAGCCGTCACATCTCTTCTCAGAGATAAGTTGCCACCATTCTAGCAAGTCTTTCACTCTGTATTTTTTTTTACAGTCTCTGTACATTTCTTTGATTAATAGAAATCGTGTATTACTGTATATCTGTGTTTATGGTTGCATATCTAGTACATTTATGTTATATTATTGAATATCTTCAATATCTCTGTGCATTTCTTTATTATATCTCCGCTCTCATTTCGTGCCGAAAATAATCTGGATCAAAAGACTTCAACATTGTGATGGGAAGATAATGACTAAGGAATAAAGGATCATTTTTCTAATAAGGAAAGCCTATTAAAATCCTTAAAAAGCAACATATGTATTACGTTTTATATTGTTAAAAAAAATGTAATGATTTGATCATTTATTGGAATACATGTTTAGATTGTCATATTTAAATAAAGAAAAAAAAGCCTAACAAATTAACTATAACTTAAATAAAAAATAAGTCCAATCTTGACATAAATAATATGTGCATTCGAATTTTCTAATCCATTTTTTTTGTGAACATGTATACACTAAAAAAACTTATATCTTTGCACGTATCTTTTAAATGGAGTAAAAAATAAATACTAAATATATCTCGACATATAATAGATTATCAAACAAATAATACATCTCCACTCTTAGTCCTAATTTCCAATTTCATATCACATATGTCAA
>SNQJ01S0121890.1:5584-26963 GCA_010110895.2 Picea sitchensis | reverse complement strand
AGTTGATGAGTTGGCACATACATGAGGTGTATAGTTGATGATGTTGGTACATCTTGATGAGTCATAGTTGATGTCTATTTGATGCATGATTGGTACATATTTGGTGCATGGTTGATGCACTCATTTATGGTACAGGTTGAGCTACAGGTTGGTGCATGGTTGATGCACTTGTTTATGGTACATGATGATTACAGGTTGGTGCATGGTTGACGAACTTGTTTATGGTACAGGATGATTATAGGTTGTTTGGTATAGGTTGTTCATTGGTTGATTCACATTTTTATGGTACATGATGATTATAGGTTGTTTGGTATAGCTTGGTGCATGGTTGATGCACTTGTTTGTGGTACAAGTTGATTACAGGTTGATTGGTACACGTTTACAACAGTATATCTCACATTGATAGTGTGACAGTGGTTCCATCATTCTAATTCTACATCAGGGTGGTTGGACGAGGCAAGGACAAGTGGTTGTAGCCACCTTTCGGTTGTAGCTAGAAAAAGGGTTAGAGCCTTGCACCTCCTTCTAGTTGTATGAAATTAGGGTGTTAAGGAATTCCTTGAGTTTGTAACTTGTGAGAAACTAGAGTTTGGAGCCTCATACAGTTTGTAACCACCATAGAATTGGGGGAGTTAATTTCCCTGAGGGTTGTAGCATAAGAAACCTTAGGGGTTGGAGCCTCCTTCCAAATTACGACTGGAAAACAAAAGAATTTGGTGCTTCAAATGAATGTAATTCATAGGAGCATAAGAAAAATCGTGCATGCACCCCCACTGGGTTTTCCACTTAAAAGTATAGAGTTACTATGTATGTGTATGATCTAAAATGTGTTCATTGTTTATTTACTACTGCAACTGTTGGATGGTTACCATTCATAACACTTTAGTTTTGTGGTTAAAAAAGGATTAGATTGCTCTGTGTGGTAAGCCCCCCTCTACGGTAATCAACAATTGGTACATCAGTGGTTTCCTTAGAAATAGTTTAGCTGCTTGGAAGGAGATCATGGATTATTATGAGAATGGAATTTTATTTTTAATTCTCGAATGAACTTTAAAAGTATATGATATGTAGATGAGAAGAGCGAGAAATATTTTTATAGGCACGAGGGAATTATATTTGGCTATCGGTTGTTACAAGATATGATAGTTCAAAAGGCTCTTGCAACCAATAAGGAATTGAAGAGAAGAATAACAAAATAGCAATGGATTTCATGCAGGAAGGATTACCTAATGCGGTAGAGAAAAGGTTCACAATTGTTCATCAGCGAAATAACTTTGGGATAAGTTACATTAAATATATTATTCACCCATGTGATTGAGGAAAATGCCAAAGAAGATTAGGATACAAATCAAAGGAAGAATTACTGTTCACCATTACCAAGCAGTTTAGAAGATGAAGAGTACATGATCACTAGAGGTATGTTGTTTTCATTTAATTGTGAAAACATAGACATCTTGAAATAAAATTCCATGAAGGTGGAACAAAATACTAGTGAAAGGTGAGAATTATGAAGCGGAAATGATTAGTGCTTTAGATGAACTAAAGAGAAAAAGAAAATAGAGATCACTCGAGAAAATTAAGTGAAACCAGAAATGAAAGTGTTCACATTTTTAAGAATCCCAACAAGTCATAGAGAACTTAAGAACTAGACACAGAAGAAGCCAAAAATATCAGAACAAAATGCATTGAATATCAAAGGTATTTAGGAATGACATGGCAACAAGAGAAAGAAGCGAGAAATGAGAGAGAATGTAAATATGCGTCATATTAAGGAAATAACTAGCGATATAAAATACTCTTGAGAGTTGGTTCAAGAGAGAAAGTACTTGAAGGAAAGAAATAATAATCAAATTAAAAGTTATTGAAGAGCAAAGAGCGAGGAAAAGAATTCATGAGGGGTCTCAGGTGATGAAGAAAGAATAATATTGTTAGAATCTTGAAGAAGAATTTGTCACATTGAGAAGTAAAATCGTCAAGCTCAACAAAGGCGTTGAAGAAACAGAAACATCCACATCGAGTTATAGAGAATGAAGAGAAACACTCGAGGTTTCTAAAGAAAATTGAATAAAATAGAGAAAAGTGTCACGAGAGTACTTTCGAAGGAAGAATCCACGGTCAACCATAATCTAAGAAAACTATTGAAGATACATATTCAAGAAGACCATTCATGTTCAAGCCACAAAGAAACTTCAATAATGATCATGATCAGTCAAGGCATATATTCAGTAGGAATACACCACAAAGAAGATCATTCACTCCTAGGTATGCAAATTTGTTTTATGGTCATTGTTTTATTGTACTAATTTTGGACATAAGGTTGTAGATTCTAGGGATTATAAAAGAAATAATCAAGCAAAGAAATTACCATGTGGCCCACTTGACACATTGAATATTTACAAGTAATCATAACTATGGACACATAGCTAGTGATTCTTAAGATATGATCCGATAATTCCATGAAAGAGACGGAACATTATTATCATATATAATGAAAAGTATGGATAAGAAAACAAGAGCAATTGAACAAGGGCCAGTCCTAGAGATGCATAAGATTGGAAATAAAAGCAGTGAAGAAAATTTCTGAGAGAAAAAGAAGAGATGTCGGAGATACAAATGGTTGGAGAAAATGGCGAAAGAAAATAAGAAAGAGGGAACAGGTTCAAGATAGTGTACTTTTAGGCATTGTAGTGCAAGATGAATCCACATATAGAAAGAGAGAAGTCAGAGCTCGGAGAGATGTTGAATTTACCAATGAAGATGATGTTGAATATACCAATGAAGATGATGATGAATACACACATCCAGAGGAGAATTGTTGAGATCCATTTGGCTTAGAATCCCAATTGTATAAAGATATTAGGCAGGGGAGCCTATGTGATAGTTGTAACATACCAAAGAACTATACTTCGAGGAGCTTGCAGAGTTTGAGAAGATAGATCTAGAGAAGACGATTAACAAAAGTACAATCAGTTGTAGTAGTGAATACTTCATGATAGTATAGTATCAATGGAATTGACATTATGGGCAGTTGTGTAGTAGAGTCTTGGGAAGTATGGAAAGAGATGGATTTGTAAAATGCCAGCGAGGTTAAGACCAGATATATGTGATGGATGAATGAATGAATTCATAGATTAGTTCGAACAAAGGAACAGTATGGATGTTAATTACAAAAATAAACATACAATGATAATGGATTCCAAATTGATAGATATTTTTGGACACATACCGGTGCATACAAGAGTTCACATTCAAAATAGAGTAATGCTTCGAAACAATAATGACAAAAATCCATTTACAAGCTATGGAAAGGAGGTGCAAACAACAACCTATACATCAAGGTAACTCAGGTAGTATTTTATTAATTGAAATTTATGTTGATGATATTGTTTTGGAAGTACTAATGGCAAGTTAAAAGGCCAGAAATTTCCAAAGGACATGTAGAATGAATTTGAAATGTGTTACTTGGAGAACTATCCTTAAATATGGGTCTTGGATATTATGTCCCGAAAGAAATTGAGGAATTTTTGTTTCCTCCAAGCTAAGTATATCAGAGAAAGGATAGAGAAATGGGTTAGAATGGAAGATTTTCAAACCAATTACCACTCATATGCAAACTAGTTGCAAGTTAAGAAAATATGATGATTCAAAGTCTATTGACCAAAGGAAATATAGGTCAATTATTGTTGGCTTACTATATGTGACAACATCGAGAATAGATGTAATGTAAGTTGGACATGTGGCATGATTTCATGCGACACAAAGGAATCACATGTATTATGGGTGAAGAGGATTTTGGATATCTCAAAGGGCTTGAAGAGTTTGGATTATGGTATCCCAAAGGAAGATCATCACTTGTTACTTCTAAATCTCGAGATTAGGCGGTTACATTGATGGCCAAATGACTTGCAGAGTGGGTAAAGATTATACTTGGGTAGAGTGTTTAGTATCATGGTTGAAAGCAAAGAAAACATCATCAATATCCTTATATACATAAAGCATAGTATATTATAGCAACATCATGTTGTTACCACAAGTTCTATGGATGAAACAAACTCTAACAAATATCTAGGTTGAGTATGAGTAAGGCCCATTCAATCTATTGTGATAATAAAAGAACTATCGGTATCTCAAAACAGGTGATGCCTCCAAGACGAATCACATTCAAATCGAGTATCACTTTCTACAGAAACAAGTTTTTGATTAATATGGTTGGTTTTCATTGATGTCAACCCTTGAAGAGAAAGTGCAGTAGTGAATTACGGTAGCACAAGGTTTGGGTAATGGACTAGGTTTGTTTGTTGTATAATGGTATGGGTTTTTGATACTTATATTTGTGAGTAGAATATTATTATATGGATAGTACATGTCATGTCATTTACGGTGGTATGTGGGTGATCCACACACTTAACTCCTCATGGTTTAGAGTTATGGCCTTCACAATTTGGAGGACCCTCATATGTTGGCTTGAAACCCAAAGGTCAAATAAGTCAAGAAGTGATTGGAAAGAAGAAATTATTTAAATAATAAGAGTGAAGTGACAAAAGTCAAAAGGATTATTTAAATAATAAAATTAAGTAATGAGAGTCAAAGAGGATTATTTAAATAATAAAGTGAAGTGACAAAGTCAAAGAGGTTATTTAAATAATAAAGAGTGAAGTGACAAATTCAAGGAGTATTATTTAAATAATATACAAGTAAATGGATAATTTACTAATTATGGAAAGTGGTTAGAAGTGGGTTAGCCCTAAAATAAAGAAATTGGGTTAAGATGGTTAAAGGATTGCTTATGAGGAGGCTACATGAGAGTATAAATAAGGAGCAAGGCTCTCTCATTTTAATCCCACTTGAGCATATTGAATATCTGATTGAGGTATTAAAGGAGAATATACAAGTCAGAGTTAGGAGATTGGAGTAAATAAGGCTGATAGAATTCAAGGGAGGATAAAATTTTTTGATGATGCTTTCTAAGGTATGTTATTCTGAGGTCATCTTACCATTTTGCAATAGCAACATTTTCTAGATGATTCGGATGAAATTGGGAGGCCATTAGGGAAACATATTCAAGTAGTTGAAGTGCGATATTTGGGTGTGTTTCGTTGTATGTTTGGAGTTACCTCTGTGGAAAATAGGGTTTGTGTGAGATCCACGAAACTAGTCTAAAATAGGTGTTTGAGGTAAAAGCGTCAAAAATTTCATAACAAATCAAATTCAATGAAGAAGAAAAATGTTGGTTGATGGGTCGTATTATTACGTGTAAAATTTTCAGATCATACAACAAATATTACGTGCGAGACACGCTCTACAATTTCTCTCTCTAGAACTAAACCAAAATTCAACAAGGTATGCCATTTTGTTATAACTCTCCTTTTTGAGAGGGTTCAAGTTGTGACACCTAAACGCATAAAACACATTGAATAACATTGTGTGTACTATTTTTCATATTTTTATTCATTCTGATTTTATAGTTATATGATTATTTCAAGTTAGGGTTCTTGACTAATCCAAAACTAGTCATGTGAGACTAAAGTAAAGTTTGATCAAAATGTCAGTCTCTTGTTACAGGATTAGAAGGAAGGAAGGTTTATGGTTGAGGTACATGTTGGTGCATGTGATGCACTTGTTATGCTAAAGTTGATTTATGTTGGTGCATGGTTGATGCACTTGTTTATGAATACATGGTTGATTCTGAGGTTGAGGGTACACAAGTTGATGCATGGTTGATACATGGTCAGTTATTGGTAGAGGTTGTTTGGTGCGGAGTTTATTGGTATAGGTTTATAGCGATATATCTCCCACAGTGATAGTGTGGCATTGATTACATCATTCTACTTATGTCAAAGGCGGATGGGTGAGGCAAGGATAGAGTGATTATAGCCACCCATACAGTTTATCTAGAGAACATATGTATAGGGGTTGCCAGGCTCCCTTGGTTTGTAGCAATTGGGGAGTTAGGCCAGGGTTGTAGCGAGAAACTAGAGTTGGAGCCTCCGGTTAAAGCTAGAAAAAAAAGGGTGGTGCTTCCAATGAATGTAATTCTTAGGGACATATAAGAAAAATAATTATGTGGTTTCTCTCACTTTGGGTTTCCAAATACTGTAAAACCACTGAATTATCACATGTATGTGTATGATTGTTCATTTTGTTCATTGTTTATTTACTCTATATAAATATTGGATGATAATGCTACATTGATATAGCTACTTGCATTATATGGTTAAAAAATATTAGATTGTTCACAATGCTTGATTCACCCCATTGCCAACCCTAGAAATTTGAACCATACATGCATAACTGGCATCAAGCCATCTTACTTACTATTTTTCCAAGCCAATCTGAGAACAACTCTTCTTAAAACTCAATTTTTGAGAGAGATGTGATAAGCCACTACCAATACTTCCAGTGTATGTATTCTAGTTGCACACTCTGCCGTCAGTATGCTAGTTTCACCATTACAACTTGGGTATACCCACAAAGTTGCAAAAATAAGATTCATTGAGATTACGGGCTGTGGGTAGTTTCCCAGCCAATTGACCGCCCATAATAGCCCATCACCTAACTGAATAAACATATTTTTTGTCATATAAAAAGATGTATTGGGGTCTCATTCCAACAAGAAAAGCATAGCATTGAAACTCTGCCCATTTTTCTTTTCCCCCCTTGCCCCAAGAATCAACCACATTGTGAGTTTTGAGACAAAATTCCCTATTCTTTCCTTTTCCTCATCCATAAGCCTATTCCCATTCTCTAGAGAGAAGTGTTAGATAAGGAGGAGGGATATGTGTGGAGCTGATTAGACTTAGTGAAGAGAATTTGAGGACCGGGTTAGAGGGAGGCGTTAAAATTAGTTCTCATTTTTGTAAGTAACTTCTGTGATTAATATAAAGTACTTTTGTCCCACCATATGATGTGTTCAATCTGCATGTTTGATCTACATTTTCTTATGACATCTAACCGATTAGTTCATATATAGAATGCATGTTCATAGTTTCTTGTTTGTCTTTTGGTGAATGCAGGTCGGTTGTGGGAGGAGATTTGCGGTCGAGAAATGGCAAAGGCAGCATGGGGATCGACCTTGGGACATGGAGTTTAAAGGTGAACTATGGATCCCTACTTTATTGCTACATGAATGTGGGAGTGTTGTCGGGGATAGTTGTTAAAAGTAGGGACTTTAGACGGTTAGCTCGCCTTCACTTTAGAACTTGATGTAGCCCAGTACATGGGGGGTTTACCACTATAGAAAATTGACCATCTTGGGGAGACCTCTAGGGATTTTAGGGGATATTTTTAGGTGTTTTTAATTGGTTTGATTCTGGATTTTGAGTTTCTTTAAGTTGTTGAGTCTTTAATGGATTATGTTCTTCCATACCAGTACTCCACATAAATGCCGACTAAGCGTTAGTTTTATTTTTGAGAGGATTATAGAGGTGTACGCGGACTGTAGTGGGTCTACATGTGTACATACACACCCTACACCTTTGGACTACAGGTGTACATGCATAGAGTTGCTTAAGGGTATAGGTAGTGTGCATGTGTGTCGGGGAAAATTTAAGTTAAAGAGGAGTCGACCTCTTCCGATTGAAGTCCCCGAATTCTCGGGGTTCCTTGATTTGATGCGGTCTTTGTTATTTATAGCCTTTAGCTTGGGTTTTGGCCGTCAGGTTGCTTGTCTTTTTAAAAATGTTTCTTGTGTTTCCTAGCTTTTTAAACTTATTTTTTAGCTTGAATCGTATATTCATAAGTTTCTTTTAGAATATTTTGTTACCTCTTCTTTGATTGGGAAGAAAATATAAAAAAACTTGGTTTGGTAGATCTCTCTTTCTTTCTTGGCATTTGCTTTGCATTTGTTATTTGAAAAGAAAAGAAATTAGCATAGTGTTGTGTTTCTTCTCATCTTAAAGCATTTCAAAAAAATTAAAAAGATAATCCTTCTTTGCTAGTGTTCTTATAGGTTTCATTTTTCAAGAGTTTTAATAACATCATCATTTTCACTACTGCACCCCTTTTGAACAAATCAATCCTTAAAAAGGCAGCTAATCTAAAATTAACTAGACTTCATGTTTGTAGGGGTCCATCAACTAGTCCCTAGGCTAGAGCCTTGATTTGGAGTTGGAAGGAAAATCTTCAAAGGATATAAAACAAACATATGAGTATAAGCTAGGGAGTGTAAAAGTATAGTAAACGTGAAATTTATCCGGACACCCCTTTAACACATGGGCTAAACATGAGGTTGCGTGTTGAAAGGTAGCAGAGATAATCCCTCTAAATCCATACCAAGTGTAATGGAGAACGCATATAGAGGAATTGTCTTGGGATTATTTTTATCACATTTACCACGGAGATTCATGGGTCTCGAATACATTCGAGTTCCTCGATCATCTTCGGAACGCACTTCGATACCCTTGATAATTTTGAAAACTGATACCACGATCATTCACGGTCCCGCAGAGCGTAAGTTATGCCCACTAGTGATTGTTCATGTGGCAACCTGGTTACTTGCTAGTGAATTACGAGGGTAATTGCAGAGAGTGCTCACAGAGGTACCTAGGGAAGATGTTGAGCCATGCTTTGCAGAGTATAACCAAAGGGTGCTTAAATTTTGAGTTTCACTTTCATGATGAAGTTTCTCTAGTGTTGGTTAGATAGCGTTCTTCTACTAGATAGTGGTTTGCAGTTGTCTTTAGTAACTTTTAATGTGCTCTATGCTCCCTAGTTTTTTCGTAGTGATTTAGTTAGTCATTTCTTTGGGTCTCGACCTAGGGTGGTATATCGCCCACTCATGGGTCGTGAGGACTTTTAGGTCTTCCTCCTAGAAACATGGAGCCACCTCTTATAGGTGTTGTTTTGATAACACTAATTCCACCCGGTCGATTGTTGAAAGGACTTTTATGGATTTGAACAATCCCACAAGGGAGAACTTGTGCATAATATCTTCATGGAAAAATTTCGGCGGTAATTACCAACCAAGGAACCCTTCGCAAAGGGATTCTTATGCTTTTCCTTTCTTGGGAAACATTGGTGTCCCTTTGATGGCCACTTTGTATTAAATTTTCTTTCTTAATATGTTACTATTAATATTCATTATAACACCATAATAAGGATCTTCTTGAAAGAAACACAATCCTGCCAATACACAAGAATTTATCACAGGAAAACCCTCGAGGAAGAAAACCAATAAAACTTCTGCTTTAATATAGATTCAATAACCAAGTACGGTGTCTCTCACAAGAGAGATCTCGCAAATATAAGATCCACTAGAAACCCTAACCATAATAGAGTATCTCACCACTTAGACCAAGATAGTCATTCACCAAGATAACCTTCACCTTTCTTGTGCTCTTCCTTGTATTTGCATCACTTCTCCTTGTAGTTTCATCACTCTCAGACTTGCTCACTTGATAGAGAGAGCTTGATGAGTAAGTGATGGCCTGAAGTGAGTTCTAAGCCTCTTAGAAATGCAAGTTGTGCCCCTAATAGTGGGTCGAACAACACAATCCACTTTACCTTTTTAATTTACGTTTGTCTTGTCTAGGCACAATGGGGCCGACTTGTCCAATATATATATTTTTATCTTTTGCTTTATCCACAAAGGTGATAAGAATATTCTTTGCGGTTACACAATATTTTTAACACTCCCTCTTAACAAGGGATATTCTTTATTTTTATTAAGGTCAATGGATGTCATCATCAACTTGAACAATATTTTATGGGCAATTTCATCAACTGGATAATCATCATCAGCTGGACAAAAATATTAAAGCTGGATAACATCATCAATGAACATCATCAAATGGGCAACAACATCAACTGGATAACTTTATCAAAAGAATGGGAAAAGAATCAATATAATCCCTTAGTCATCTGGCATCACGATCACTGACCGGTTCTCCATGAATCCATATTAAATAAGTTTTGTTCTCTTTTATCTTGTACAGAAAATACTCTTTATTTCTTTCATCTTCGCGTTGAAGATACTCTTTCTCTTATCTTCACACTTAAAGATATTCTATGAGTTTTCCATTCCTTTTTGTGTTCTCCCTTATCTTGTAGTCATCTATCTCACACCCAACCAGCACGGGAAGGACTACCTATAGCTTCCACTCCTATTCATCCACATGAAGCCATAGAAGCTAATTTGCTATCTAGCCAAGAGACCTAGACTCCTTCCATGATCATACAGGAATGTGACACAAACCTCAAAGAGCCAACTAACCATTCCACATGGTCCAAGGTTTGTGTTCAGGGCTACTCAATCCTTGGCCGGAGGAGAATATCTGCCCGCTACCCCTTGGAGAAACATCAAACTCCTCTCTACGAGGGTTGTCACAGCCCTCTCTACGAGGGTAATCTATCATGTCCCTAGAGTATCAAAACTCAACACTTAGACAAAGGTCAACCTTGGAAAATTTCTCATTACCCTTCTCTGCTAGTCTCTTCTCTTTTAGCCTTCTCTACGAAGTTGTATTATCTTTTCCTTCTCTATGAAGGTCTACATATAGGATTGGTCATTCCTTCTCTACGAAGGTCTCTTCCTCTCTATGAAGGTCTAGCTATGGTATCTAAAAATATCTTGTGGTCCAAAATCTATCCATGGTATAATACCATGTTACACCCATCTACTAGGCACCATCCATCTACATCTTGATCAACTTTCATCTTGTTTTTTGTTCTGCATTTTTAGGATCCTCTTGCTCCTATATGAATATTGGATATTATGCGGTCTTTACTTATTGTCAACATATCATAAGTCCTTCTCATGTTGTCCAACTTCTGCAAATCAAGGCATAAGTTATTTCTTCTGAGACATGTAAACTTACTTATAGTATACTTTCTGAGATATGTCACTTATCCAATCAGTGAGTAACAATAAGCAATAATCAAATAAAACTATATCATGATTTCCATGCTCAGTGTACATATTTTCTTAAGCAAAACTTGTTCAACCATGTACACATCAGAAACCCTAATCATGAATAAGACTTTTGAACTCATTTTTTTTTTTTTTACTCTAGCTATGAAATTACCAAATTTTCCCTTACTATCATTGCTAAACACATACCTTTGTCACTCTCATGGTGATCATGCACGAAAATAAGTATTTTATCTCTTTATGTATCCTCTTCTTTGATACTTCCCTCATAAATCTACATAGATACTGAAATGAAATGAGTTTAATTAACATTATCACATAAATCTAGCTTGCAATGATAAGGTATTAGTAAAATGAATACTAAAATAAACATGAATGCCTTTATCTTTGTTTTGTGTGCAGGGAGGAGGCTCCCACGGACTCCACCATTTGCTATCTTTATTCTTATCAACTATTTTCAACTTAAAGTAGATAATCCTCAATTTATACTAAAGTTTTCTTTGGGGAGGATGCTCCTCTTCCTATGCCATGGTGCTTGATACTTTCTTTTCCCTTTTTTCCTTGAGGACAGTCACAGGAAAAGTATCAGCACAGCCGGTTATGTATCGATCTTTGAAAAATCTTTCTTCTTGTCTGGAACTCTTATGGAGTTAGTTTCTTTATTGTTCTTCCCGAAGGGAACTTCTTTTTGTTCTTTGAATTGTAAGATATTTCTCTTCATCAACAATTAATTTCTTATGTTGGTCTACAAGTCTAGATTCTTCATGTGTGCAATTTGCCTATAACTTATCAAACTTGGGTGGCTTGCTGCTTGCACACACTCCTTGTACAAAGGAATCAAATATGTTGGAAACCCATTTAGGGTTGTGGTTACAATTTCTTTGTTACTAATTACATCTCCAATAGATGAAATATGATCTCTAATCTGAGAAAATCTCATAAGATAGGATGGGAGGCAGTTACGATTATTCATCTTCATGTCACGAAGATGATTTCTTAAGACAATATTATTTTAGATCGTAGTATTTGCTTTTCATTATAGCATGTTGAGTGCTTCATACATTTTCCTTGTTGTCTATAGTTAGGATATATGAGGGATCAAGTGATCCTTTCTTGAATCGTGCGATTCTCTTTTCTTTCTTTTCATTCTTCCTATGCTTGGTATTTTTCTCTTATTTCTACGGTTCTAATTGCTCCCCTTTGTAACATGTTCTAGGAGATCATTCTCGTCTAGAATCATTCGCAACCTATGCTTCCAGTCATAGGAAAAGTGTCCCAACTTTTGACAGTTGTAGCATCTGATCTTTGAAAAATCTTTCTTCTTATCTGGAACTCTTACGAAGTTAGTTTCTTTATTGTTCTTCCTGAAGGAACTTCTTTTGTTCTTTTGAATTGTAAGATATTTCTCTTCATCAACAATTAATCTCTTATGTTGGTCTACAAGTCTAGATTCTTCATGTGTGCAATTTGCCTATAACTTATCAAACTTGGGTAACTTGCTTCTTGCACACACTCCTTGTACAAAAGGAATCCAAAATATGTTGGAAACCCATTTAGGGTTGTGGTTACAAGATATTTGTCACTAATTACATCTCCAATAGATGAAATATGATCTCTAATCTGAGAAAATCTCATAAGATAGGATGAGACAGATTCTGAGTTTTCCATCTTCATATTACGAAGATGATTTCTTAAGGCAAGATTTTAGATCATGTATTTGCTTTCGTATAACCTGTTGAGTGCTTCATACATTTTCCTTGTTGTCTATAGTTCGGATATATGAGGGATCAAGTGATCCTTTACTGAATATGACACGATTCTCTTTTCTTTCTTTTCATTCTTCTTATGCTTGGTCTTTTTCTCTTCTTTCTCTGGTTCTAGTACTCCCACTGTAACATGTTCTAGGAGATCATTCTCGTCTAGAATCATCTGCAACCTATGCTTCCAAGATCTTAAGTTTCCATATCCTTCCAGCATGTCTTCTACCCTCATACCAATAGCCATTTTTTCTTGCAATAGAAACCCTAGCTCTCCGAGCTATAGAAATAATAAAAAATCAAATTTCTTAGATCTAAAAATTGAACTCACCAAAAGATGCATTGGACTGAGGTGAGTATGCTGGTATAGTTAGTTTCTGAAAATTCCAATTTCTGACCCTTGAAACTGGACCAGCGGATTTCTGGACTGGTGCTTCTGGTTTTCTGGTACTTCTGGTTTCTTGGTACTTCTGGTTTTCTGGTACTTCTGGTTTCTTGGTACTTCTGGTTTTCTGGTACTTCTGGTACTGGTCAAAAATAGGGTTTCACTTTCTGGGAGTTCTATCCACTGAAAAGGTGCGCTAAAGTTGCCAATGATTTCCTTAGGATAGGGCACACTTTTCTAGATGATGTTTGGGCTGAAATTCCTCTTTAATAAAAATCCCTAATTTTCTTGTACGACAACAGTGACGTTTTTTTTTGTTTTTTTTTATGTGAAATATGCTCTCTTCAGATTAGCTCTGAAACCATGTTAAAGTTTCTTGCTTAATATGTTATTATTAATCTTCATTATAACAACAACATAATAAGGATCTTATTGAAAGAAACACAATCACAAAGTACACAGGCATTTATCCTGGGAAACCCTCAAGGGGAAGAAAACCCAACAAAAATTATTTAATATATATTCAATAACCAAGTACAGTGTCTCTCACAAGAGAGATCTCACTAAATAGAAGATCCACCAGAAACCATAACCATAACAGAGTAGCGCACCACTTAGACCAAGATAGTCCTTCACCAAGATAGTCCTTCACCAAGATAACCTTCACCTTTACTGAGATACTCTTCCTTGTAGCTACAACACTTCTCCTTGTAGCTGCATCACTCTCAGACTTTCACACTTGAGAGAGAGATTGATGAGTGTGTGTACAAGTGAGGTTCTAGGCCTCTTATAAATACAAGTTGTCCCCGCCCAATAATTAGGTCAAGGCTGACCTGTCTACTTTACCTTTTTAATTTACATTTGTCTTGTCTAGGCACAATAGGGACCACTTGTCAATATATATATTTCATCTTTTGCTTTATCCACAAAAGTGGATAAGAATATTCTTTGTAGTTACACTATCGTTTAACACTTTGTACATTCCTGGGTTGAATGTGGGATTACCAGTTTGGTTGGGTACCATTCCAAATGTCCCAAATGCTCTTGATGCTTCCCAGTTAAGTGCCTTATGTCATGGGCATAATGTTGATGTTCCTTCATCAACAAAGTCTTCTCCTCCTCCTTCTCCCGCCTATGGTGAAAGTATAGTCACTAGTAACCGGAAGTCTAAAAAAAGTAGAAAGAGGAAGAATAGGAAGACGAAGTCACCAACCTCTACTAGTGAGGTTGAAGACCAACACCCAACCTATGCAAGTCATACTGGGGGAAAACACTCAGCCTCTGC
Organism: Picea sitchensis; assembly: GCA_010110895.2. Taxonomy (NCBI): domain Eukaryota; kingdom Viridiplantae; phylum Streptophyta; class Pinopsida; order Pinales; family Pinaceae; genus Picea; species Picea sitchensis. The sequence goes on along the minus strand of SNQJ01S0121890.1, from coordinate 12,669 downwards.
CAGTCACGTTGGGGGAAAAATTCCAATCACTGCTAGTCATAATGGTAATAGGTCTGTAGCCTCTACGATTCATGTTATCGAACCATCACCAACCTTTGCAAGTCATGTTGGAGATGTGCAACTAGCCACTTCTAGTCATGTTGGGGGCATTGATTTTGTTGAGAAACCTAGACGGATAGGATGTAAGCCTACGTTCCCTTGTAAGCTTTGCAAGGGAGATCACCTTACTCATCTATGCCCTGACATTCCAGAGTTACAAAGATTGTGGTCCCACTCTTCCCTTGGGGAGTGATGTGTCTACCGACTATGTTTTTAGCATTTATAGTCTAGTACTTTCAAAAGAAGGGGGCATTCCGCTCACTTCAAGCACACCCCCTACAAGCCCTAGGATGATTTCCTTTGTTTTGAATGATCTTGTTGAGCCTCATCTTCCTTATTTTGCACCTTTTCAAATAAGGGTTGAAGTTAATTCAACAAAAATTTATCGATGTATTGTGGATGAAGGAGCCTCCGCAAGTATTTTATCCTCCTCAGTTTGGAAATTCTTGGGATATCTCAAGCTTGTGTTTGCTTCGTATGAGCTATTGGATTTTGACAGATGTCCTAGTGAATAATTGGGGATTCTTCCTCAGTTTCCTATCTCATTAGGTGGGAAGATTTTCCTTGTCTATGTTATAGTGGTGCAAGGCCCGTTAGATTTTAATATGCTTCTCGGGCATGATTATGTATATGCTATGAACATTGTGGTGTCTACACTCTTCCAGATGATGTATTTCCCTCACAATGGAAGCATTGTCACTATGGACCAGTTGGCATCTGATAATCACCATCCTAATTTGGCATTAGTTTAGGCTGCCCCTTTATATGTTCCTAGTGTTTGTGTAGACTCTACCCCGCCACAGGTTAATTATGTGGCATCTTATCCTCGATGTTCAATTGTTTCTGAGAAGGAACATATGCAATCATGTTTTCCTTCTCGAGACTTGGTATCAACAATTGATCCATTGGTTTATCCAATGGGGGCATGGGAGCCCTTGCTTCCCCCTATTGGTCCAAGTGATATTGAGTCTCCTTCTGAGTCTATTCTCATTGTTTGTAGATCCTCAAGCCCTTGTGCTTGTGATTCTTCATTGATAGACTCTGCCAGTCCTAGCCAGAGCCTCCATCATCATATGGAATATGGTCAATTTACTTCACCCTTTGGGACTGTCGACCCTCATTTGCATGATTTCTCGGATTTTGAATTGCCTTCTGATAAGGCTATCCTTGAATCCATGACTATAGTTTCTATACCGTGGGAGGAATTACACCATGGTTTGTGTATCTTCCCTTTTGGGAGGCTTTCCAAGTTTACTATCGAAGAGACTCTTAGTATGAGCCTAATAGTGGACTCTACCTGAACCACTTTCATACATGAGTCTTATCCCCCTTGAGTATTATTTTAATCCCTTTTCAGAGTCTCTAAACATGAAAATATTGTCGAGTGATCTTTTTTTCCTTCATGCTCGCCAAACTAAAACTTGAAGGCATGTTTGTCCAGTGGTAGTTTACCCCTTTTTCAGTTTGGATGGTCAATTGTACGAACAAATATGTACTCTAGGAACTTCTATACACTAGAAGAGTATTCTCAAGTATAAGTTTAACCCTTTTTCGTGCCTGAGGGACTAAATTTACGAAAAAGGAACCCCCACAGAGTCCATAGTTAAGCTCTTTTCAGACTCCCTAAAATTGAAAAGATCGTCGAGTGAGCTTGTTTCTTCACACTCATTAAACCAATCTAGAAGAACATCCATTACAGACTCCATAGTTAATCTCTTTTCAAACTCCTTAAAATTGAAAAGATCGCCGAGTGACCTTGTTCTTTCACACTCGTTAATTTATTCATAAAAACATCTACTAGGATGAATTTACCCCTTTTTATGGCATGTAGATTAAGGAGGAGAAAGGTACACCTCGAGAGATTCATCTCGTCGGGAGAGTTCTCCTCAATAAATTTCACCTTTTTCGGGATACAGAGACTAAATCTAGAAAAAGGTAGTGAGTCCATAGTTAAACTTTTTTCAGACTCCTTAAAATTGAAAATATTGTTGAGTGATATTGTCTTTATCACACTCATTAAAATGGTTTTGAATAGACGTATTTTCGGTGCTAATTTATCCCTTTTTTCAAGACGACTAGACTATCTTTGAAAAAGGTACCCAAATGGAGTCTTATTTTGCACTTTTTCAGACTCTCTAAAAATGAAAAACCACGGAGCTTACCTTCTCTGGGCTCGCTTAAAATTACATTGAAGGACCTTATCATTGTGTCCTATTAATCACATTTTCATTCTTGTGTATTTGGCCTAATGTCGACTCCATGGTGCTCTCAACTGAACCTGTGAAGCATGCCTTATATGCAAGCCTTGTAGCACTTTTCCTTTGTGTCTTGACACCTTGACCCATGGAGGAATTTTCCTGAGTGTCCTTTCCCTGCACATGTCTCCTTGCTCTGAGAATTAGTGTGTTCCTTGCACTTGGAACTAGTATGCTTGCAACACTCGTTCCTCCTTTGTAATGTGGCATTCTTTTATTCTTTTTCAAGATTTCAAAATATTGAAAAAGAAAAAAAGAAAAAAAAATCAAATATACCCCAAAAAGAGGATGGGAAAAGTATTTTCTTTTTATGGAAGCACAATGATTCACCCTTGGACAAAGCACATCCTTCCATTTGTTCATCAAGATTTGGGATTTAATATGACCTTAGGAAGTTGTTCTCGTAACATAGAGTTGTGTCCTCCTCTGTTTGGTTATCCTTCCAAACATATGGAGAGTTTGTGTTGCCTCCTGCATCATGAACTTATGTCAATGTCATGTTGCTTGAGCCTAATCATTAGTTGTGCTATTGTCCAAGGGAATTTTTACCCAACTTGAGTCGACCTTTCTATAGTTTGTCTCTTGACCTCATTCCCGACCATCCTTAAAGTCCAATCAATTCCCTGTTCAAAATCAATGAAGTTCTTTTCCTGATCACCGAGATCCTCTTATCTGTTCCCCGACGAGTCGTCAAAGACCTATGGGTAGTGAAGTTGTTCACTCACATTGCACTCCTACCCGATTTTTGAAGATCTTAAAGTTGTTGCTAGAGCTCTGAACACCTCATCTCCAACCATCAGGCATCTTTGGCTTCTTGAAGATGGATACTATACATGTATATCTTTGATTTTGAGATTTATATCCATTGTGTATTGCTCGCGGCTACAATTTGTATAGTTATATGACATGGATCTATAGTGTATTTTATATTTCATCTCGAGCATGGGTATGCCCGCCTCAGTGAGACAATTGTTATTTTGAAGATGGCACCTCCCGAACTCCGGTCCTGGGCTCACTCGCTTCGTACGTTGGTAAAGATTTTTAATGTATTTCGGCCATCAGATGCTCTTCTGACCTCACATATTATAGGGCATATTTTATAACCCTAAATGGAACCACACATGCAGACCTGGCATCCAGCCATCTTACTTACTATTTTTTCCAAGCCAATATAGAACAACTCTTCTTAAAAACACAATTTTTGAAGATGTACATGCCCTGCACCAATACTTCCTTGTATGTACACTAGCTGTGCCACTACTACTCGCGTATGTATTCTAGATGTGCCATTACATCCCGCGTATACCCACAAAAGTTTCAAAAAATAAAAATTTGCAAGGGATTCGTTGATATTACGGGATATTAGGTAGTTTCCCAACCAATTGACTGCCTATAGTGCATCACCCAACTGAATAACCATCTTTTTGTCATATAAAAAGAGGTGTTGGGGTATCATTCCAAAGAGAAACATAGCAACAATGAAACTCTGCCCAATTTGATTTTCCCCATTTCCCTAAGAATTTACAGCCACATTGTGAGTTTTGAGCCAGAATTCCCTTTTCTTGCCTTTTTCCTCATCCATAAGCCTATGCCTATTATCTAGAGAGAAGTGTGAGAGAAGGAGGATACATGGAGTGTTAGGGTCCTAACCCGCACATAGGTAGAACAATATATTCGAATGTAATATAGGTTAATATTAATAAGGCCTTTCAATAAAATAGAATAAGTCGAATGCAAGAAGACCTAATATAAGCTTTTGCTTCTAGAAGGATCTTCCTCTAGATGCTTATTTTGATAGACATATTTAGTATAAATAGGAGTGGAGGGTATGAGAATCCTAGCTTGGATATTATTGTAATAGAGCTCTGCTCAACTGGAGGTTTCCCCGTCTAAGAGGCCCATGAACATTGATTTCAGAATCAAAGTGTTATTTCTGTTGTTATTCTTATATCATTTCAGTGCTATTGTGGTGATTTTTCTAGTTAAATTGTTGTTATTCTACAGTTTCTAGCATTTTATTTTTGTTTTGCATACTTTTTATATCTGGTATATTACAAGTGGTATCAGAACACTTTCCTCGACAGAGAGTGTGGGTTGAATTTTTTTTCAGGGTAGAGATGTATTCCGACGTATTTAAGCCACAGAGAACTATCGTTACATGCATAAACCCGTGGTTGAGGGATTCATACATGCAGGAAATAAAAGTGGTAATTAAGCGCACATATGTTGGCCACCCTTGTAACCCATGTTGGTACCCCTTCGAGTGGTAGCACATCAGACAACACCTGTGTACCGATCAGCCTAGATTACATGAAGCCCTCTTTAGATAAACCGATCGACCGACTGACTACTATAGTGCCATCGAGAACAACACTCGGGGAGATACTCTCTAGTACCTGGGTAGTCGGGTAGTACGGCTAAGGGTACAGTCTATCCTCCTTAGTTAGTGCCTTGAGATATTGGGTCAAGTGCTATTGTTGGACCCCGCATGTATATCAGAGAGCTATAGCATAGGGAAAACCCTTGTCTGTAGAACCCTTGAATACCTAACCCTTGGGGACATAAACATTAAAAAATTAAAATAGACAAGATCTCTTGTTGCGCAACTGTGTTCGGGTTTCCAAATAACTACACATTTCTTCCTCATTAAGCATTTGGTAATTTCATTACTGCAGTATTCTTCAGACTGGAGAGTCTAGAAATTTTTGCACCATTATTTGAGACCTATTCCATTATATTCATCTCTTCTCCCTTATCACATTCATACATATCATTTTTCAGCAAAAAGTTTTGACCCCACCTGCCCCATTTCAGTTTCCTCATCATCATGGCCCATACCCGTAGCCAAGACCTGGAAGCTCGCTTCAATACCTTGCAATCTAATTTCACCAAGACCCAACAAGAAGTGAAACAACTCAATGCCAATGTTTTCACCCTCAATACATCCATGTAGTCCTCAATGGAGGAAATCAAACAAGACCTGACTACCCAGCTTGAATCTATCGTTTCGATGCCCTGCACCAAGATGCATGTCCCTATAGATAACCCTTTATCTGACCCACCTTCTGATACTAAAGCTGAACATTCCTCTAAGTTTCAGCACCATCACTTTCAATGTGACCTACACCTTCTATGGGTGGATGTGACCAAATTTGATGGCTCGGATCCCGCTGGTTGGGTAACCCAAATGGAACATTATTTCTCTTTATACAACATTGCAGATGACTTGGCCAAACTCTGGTATGGTGTTCTCCATCTAGATCAAGAACGTTGGAAATGGTGGCAATGGACAAAAACTTCTCATCAAGGGTATATTGCTTGGACACAATTTGTGGTAGAGATTTATGAATGCTTTGACACTGACACCAACCATTTGGGTTGTTTGACAAAGTTGACACAATCAGGAACAATGGAAGACTTTATAGCTGCTTTTGAGTGCCTGGATTTTCAGACAGAGGGCATGTCTGATGCCTTTTTCCGATAGTGTTTTATCAGTGGCCTCAAGGATGATATTAGGGCCCATGTCCTCATGGCTTGGCCTCAGAGTTGGGTGGAGGCTAATAAAAGAGTAAAGAAGCACAACAGGTTGTATCTTCTCAAAACCGGAAACCCTCCTTTATCCCTCACACTAAACCAGTAAATCCCACTACTCCCTCCACTCCACTAAAGATCCAAAAATTGACCAGGGCTGAAATGGTTGAATGCCAACTCAAAGGCCTTTGTTATAATTGTGATGAAAAATATTTCCCGAGCCACAAGTGTAAGGAACAAAATCTTTTTATGGCCATCTCAAAGGATATTTAGAAAGAGGATGTTGAAACTCCCTGTGTGTCTGAGTCACCTGAAACCACTGACATAATCCCTCCCTCAGATCCTCCCGAAGTAGAACTGGTCATTTCCCTAAATTCTCTCACTGGCTTCTCTGCTCCCCAAACCCTCAAGATCATCGGTTACATCAAACATAGGAAGGTCATCATTCTGGTTGATAGTGGAAGAACCCATAATTTTATTCATCATTGCATTTCCCAAGAAATTCATTGCTACATCCATGCCATCAATAATTTCCAAATCATGATTGCCAATGGTGGCTACATGAAATATGGAGGGCATTGTGAAAAAGTGTGTCTCCAAATTGGTGACTACCACCTCAAATCTCATATGTTTGCTATCGACATGGGTAGTTGTGACATTGTGTTGGGTACAGACTGGATAAGGACTTTGGGTCCCATTCTCGTGGATTTTAAAGAATTAACCATGCAATTCGACCAGGAGGGTCAACAATATAAGTTCCAAGGAATCACCGTCAATTCACCTAAGATCATTAGTTCCCATCGCATGGAAAAGCTGCTCAAAAAAGGTCATTCTGGTGTTATTTCCCAACTCCATGCCATACAAGCAACATAGACACCCTCAGTGTCGTAAGACCTCCAATACATCCTTTCTAAACATCAAGTGGTCTTTTCCACTACCCAGGGACTCCCTCCTTCCCATGGTGTTCATGATCATTCCATTCCCCTTGTACCAGGAATCCTTCCTCCCAATATTCGTTTGTATTATCACCCCTTTTCCCAAAAAAATGAAATTGAGAAAATGGTCCAGGAACTCCTTAACACAAGCATTATCCACCCTAGTATGAGACCCTATTCTTCTCATGTGGTCATGGTCCTAAATAAATAAGGTTCTTGGCGAATGTGTCCTAACATCCGTGACCTAAACAAACTTACCATTAAA
>SNQJ01S0121886.1:43031-55792 GCA_010110895.2 Picea sitchensis | reverse complement strand
GACACTTCATATACATTTATTGACATACATCAAGCATGTTTAATGTGGTTGTGCTAGTTCTAAATCGATTCCACTTTTTGTGCTACCTTTTTCATCAAATAAAAAAATATGATAGCTATAGAACAAGTTCAACTATGCTCCTTTCATTGCCACTTAGGTGAGCAACCATACTTATCATTTCTTATTCAAAACAAATCATCCTCTATAAAATGGTCATGTTATCATCACATTAGATTGATGAAACCATCTCTAACATAAAATGTGTTTATTTATGATTACTATAGAATTGAATTAAAACACTTAAAGTTGGAAGCTTGTGGCTTGCACCTTAATTTTATATAAGATAAGATTGAATGTAAAATGCTTGGTATCATCGATTTCTAATTTTATAAATATGATTCACCTTGACAATTAGTCAAGTTTTATAGAATAAAATTATTTTATTTTGAAAATAGCTAATATTTTATAGAAACTATATAAAATCGTTAAAAAATTAAATATTTTTATAAAAATATAACCATACATTTTACATATTAAAAATAAATAAAATCCACCGAAATTTTGACATTTTAAAATAAATTTCTACACTTAAATTAATTATGATTAATTATGACTTGATAAGTAAAACTTGTAACTATAGCGTAATTCTATGTCACTTAGCAACCTCGGTTGTCAATCTGGCTTAAAGATAGAATTGTAAAATCTTTCATCCGTGAAAACAATGACATGTGAGAGGACGCCAACCGAAGTTCAATTATCCATATGAATAAGTGATTAAAGCACTAGCCTACTTGATCAAAATAAAATGATTATTGCGCTAATTGAATTTCCTTCCGCTATGCCATTTGTTCTTTTTTCAAACTTGTGGGGTAGGATAAGGATACGTGTACCGCTCTGCTCAGTGAATCATGTGTACGATTCACTCTTATATTGTTTTTAATCCTATGGAGCAATCTTGTAAACTTGGGTCATAAATTTTAAAACTAGAACCAGGATGCCCTTCATTCTATACCATAATACAAAACATGATAGACAAAGGACAAAGAATGAGCATTCAATTGTGTTAGCGTTGCCTAGCAGCCGCTATTTTTCATGTAGCACATTTACATCGTGAATTGTCCTGCTAATCTCTGACATTTCTTTTATTGTGAATTGTTCTCTTTCCTTCTGTTTTGTATGAGAATTTGATTTGGGTTTTTCTGCCTCTTCTTCAGCCACATTTTAAGTGGGTTCTTCTGCTTCTCACTTCCTTCCTCGGTGTATTGCAAGCTGTTGAACTAATACTTCAATCGATCGAATTATTATTCTGCCCAATTTATCCGAGATTGCCCCTGCACATTCTGATTGTTTTGCATGTTTCTCTTTTTCTTCCAATTCAGTCTTATTCCTCGTGGGTTATTCTCATTTTCTTCTCCCCTGTTCCGAAAACCATGGTGTCTTTGGAGAGACCCTGCAGTTCCATATCTATACTTGCTTCATTTGATCCACTGGAGGGATTGAGTACTTTCAGAAAATTACCCAATTGTGGATCAGTTAAAGCTTTTCCTAGCAGACATTTCACAGTTTTCAAGGTGGGTCTCTCATCACCACTTGCTTCAACAAAATTCTTCAAGAACAGAGGTGGGGTTATTGTAAATGCTCAGAATGAAGGACCCAGTAGTGAAGATGAGGCTCCGGAAGCATCCTTGCAAGCTACCGTACAGCATAGCAAGAAGGTGTTGGCATTGCAGAAGGAGCTCCTCCAGCAGGTAATTCTTACTCTCTTTATATAAAAAAACATAAATGAATCATATATAACATTAAAAATCGATTCCCATGTACATCAAGAATAACATATCCAGGTAACACAAGCGGTCACACCAGATCCCCACGCCTACATTAGAATGAAGGGCTAGTATATCATACTTATCCTCTTCATGATTTCTCCATGGAGTGCTTTTTGATCTGTTTCTTATGTTTTTGTCTGTGTTCTGCGGCTTTAGCTGTGACTTTGATACTGGATGAGCTGATTATTGATTGGTATCATTGACTGTATTTTCTAATCCCATTGACTCCTTTTTTGGTCATTTGTTCATTTGTTGGAAATTAATAAAATTATCTTATCCTGTCTTTTCTGTGTCATGGGGCTTTCGCTATGGCTTTGACACCAAGGTGATCTGATTATTTTTTCCCCTTCCATGTCCTGCAGTTTTCACTGCAGTGCGATACCAAAAAATCTGAAATTATTTCTTGCGACAACGGTTCTTCAGACTTGCGGATGAGTTATACAAGTGCTTTTGGCTTGTGGTTTAAAGGAGCTCCATTGGGTTTCTTTACATACAATTATATCCTTTTTCCTAGTCTACAAACCGAATCATATTAAATGTCGAGAATAAACAGCATGTTGCATATATCTATTACAATTCTGTACATATTTATACAGGTGTTTCTGCTGGGGAACTAGAATCCCAATAGGCCAGTTAGTTGGAAGACTAAATGCCTATCGGTTCAACTTCTTGCTCCATAATTATGTTACAATTGCTTAGTTGCCACGATTGGACTGGCATCCTTCGTGCCTTTGCATCCTTGGGGTTGCAGTCCTCTATTGCTTTGCAATCTTGGGGTTGCAACCTTTCACTTCTCCCACAACTTGTCGTGATCACAATCTAGCCTTGCGGTACAACCGTATCATCTGTAGCTCGATTGTCCTACAGCCTAACTTTGCAATCCTTTCACAAGTCTGTAACCTAACCTTGTGGTTCCAACTTCCTGCACCTTTCTTATATTGCAACTTATTCCAATCCACAACTTGCGATCTTGTGTCCACTTCTCAAATGTGGGTTGTGGGCTTGCTTCTGTGGTGACCGTCCTCTTCTGCGAATTGGGACTGATAAAAGACGGATTGAGCAATTTTAAAAGCTGAATTAGGAGTGTGGTTTTGGTAAGATGAAAGGAGCACAGTTTCGAGAAGATAAAGGGAAGCACATATATAGAAGCTGAAGAGTCAAAAGTTGAAGCAGTGCAGAAGTAGAAGGTGAAGAGACACAGACATGACTGTTGAGCATCCCGAACATAAACAGACACACAGATAAATAATTTCACAGTTTGATTATAGGAAGTTAGTAGAAGGTGAGAGCGGAAGTGAGATAGGAGGAGAGCAAGAGCTCCCAGTGAGATAATCTGAAAATTCTGAACATTTATTGTAACATAAGAAATTTTGTTTGTATAATAAGAAAACATTGATTTACCCTGAAATAGGGAGAAGTCTGGTTCTTGTGTACTTAGTGTTGTTCAGCAGTGAAGCATAGCTTTTTTGTAAATGTTTTGTGCAGATTGCAGTTATGCACTGAAGTTAATAGAGGAGGCTTGATCACGGTTCCAATGCATCCCCCTAGCCTTGCAGTATAACCGTATCTTCCATAACTCAACTAGCCCACAAGTTGGTATTGTGAGGCTTTCATGTGTCTGCAACCTAACTTTACGGTGCCTGCAACTTTGTTATATCACAACTCTTCTATCTCACAACTTTTCCAACGAGCAACTTTTACTTAGTTTTTCTAACTTGTGACTTTTCCAACTTGCAACTTTCCTATCTGCAAATTTTATTTGATCACAATTTTTCTCTGTGGTCTACATTTTCCTCGCAACATCCTTGGGGTTGCAATGTTGGAGCCATCTTGTCAAGGGGGTTGCTATTGCTTTCAACCCTGCAACTTTCATTTTGCCAATTCTTCGACTTCGGCAGGCCTTTATGGCCATGTGAAATCAGACTTTCTCATTTTATTCAGATTAGACCTTCCGCAATCACGTGGTTGGCCCCCATCAACTTTTAACTAAGGGAACTTTTATTGGGCTTGTTGCCGAGCATGCCATTTACTTCATAGAGGGTGTCTACCTTTCCTTCCCATACTGAGCTTGTCGTTAATCAGAGTCCATTGTTATATCTAGCCCTCTAGGCCGTACTCAATGTTGGTTTGTAGGGGTCTCAAATCTTTTGGAGTCAATTGGTATTTCGATGTACAGCCTTCCTCTATTCAGATACTCCTAGGATGTGCTTGGCCATCTCTTACCCACTAGACATGAGTTGAACAAGATAATTTGAGACGACATCTACATGTAGTGTGTAAAGGTCACTTGAACAAACCCACAGGGCAAATTACATCCGAAGATGGCCTTTTATGTCAAGCACTTCATGGAGGTGAGGGATGGACACATTATCTGACCCTCGTACACATCTCGCCATTGGGTGCACTCTCTTCCTATTCCCTTAGGCTAGTTCTGAGTGGGCTCACATAGGCTTTGGGTTGAGAGGGATCACTAGAGTGTTTGGGTAGATAGGATTTGCTAGATGCGCCATCTTTGAGAGGTCGAGACATAGGAGCGCTTCATCTTTCATCGCCCCATCTACAATGAGATCCATGGGCGGTTTCATAGTTTGTTCAGGGGGACTCAAGCCCTCTCTAGTTTCTTTAGATACCCCGACCAAAGATGCCCGACCTTATACATGCAGGAGGCCCTTAGGTCTGTGCCCATACTCTCTAGCCTCCTCCTAGACCAAATTCCACTCAGAGGATTACTTCCTTTTTTATGGTGTTTTTACGGTGCTCCCATTAGGTAGGGGGCACTAAGCAACAAACTGCTAGCAACATTATGTTTGACTCAAGATTAGTGCGGACTTGAGGGACCGTCCCCCCTCCCTAGAGATACCAACGACATTGCCAGACTAGATCCCTTACCAGTAGGCAAACGAGATCATCCAGGCTTTAGCAGTGGCTGACCCTTTCCATGCAGCAGCTTAGGGGGTAGTCTAGATTAGGGGGCATATGGAGTCTAAGATGCAACTTCTATGGAGAGCAAAGGCAAGAAAAAGACTCAAGAACCAAACCCTAAAGTAGTCCACTACAAACCCTAGGTATTGATCCTTCAGGAAGATAACTTAAGGTAGTTCACTACAAACCCTAAGAGGTCGTCCTACGTCTTTTAAAGGCCTTTAGCAAGAGATCAAGATGGATTTTGGCCAAAACCCTAGAGTAGTCCACTACAAACCCTAGAACTTAACCTATAAGAATAACCCTAGGGTAGTCCACTACAAATCCTAGAAATACTCTTATGTCCTTCAACAAGCTCAAAATAAATGATAACAAGGGAAGGTAGTCCAATACAAACCTTCCTAGGGTTTCAAGACAAAGGTTTATCCAAGAGAATACAAGATCGCATGCAATTATCACCACTTTGATAAAATATTTACTTAATACATCAAGAATAAACCATCAAAGACTTGAAAAGAACACTTACTAGTCAAATCAATGAGCATGGAAGAACCCTAACCATGAAATCATCCACACGAAACTTGAAAAACATCCACTAGATCATCTCCAAGAAAGTGTGCATAAGTTCTGCATGATGAATAAGAAAGATAGAAGACAAGTGTAGTTGTTCTCCATAGGATGAGCTATGGTTTACAAATGAGGAAACCCTCATCTATATATATGAGACAAACTTAGCGCCTCATCTCTTTAAAAGCCCCTAAAAACATAATAATCCATGATACAAGGTGGATAGGTCTCAATTCGACCCCCAAAATAGCCTCCAAAATAAAGATAAAATGGTAATACATCAAAACATCCTCTCAAATCTCCACACGTGTGAAATAGAGGACAAAAAGAGGATGACATCATCTCCTCAAAGGGTGCAAGAGCTCCAAAAGTCACATCAATCCCCAATAGGTGCAAAGCATCATCAAAAGTCACATCTACTCATCAACCAAGTGCCAACTCATCACCCATGTGCTAGGTCGGCCCAATCAACAATCTCATCACTCCAAGCATGATGTCATTCTCAAGATTTGCAACATCCTAGGTAAAAATGCCAATGTCATGAAGGAGGAAGGCTCCATCATCCCTCTAAAGGGGTATACAATCCTCGTTTGGTGCCATGGCATCCAATCAACCCTAAGATCCTCCGGGGGGTGCAATGTCCAAGTTGTGGGCTTCCTGCCCTCTGGATGACACATTTGGCTATATTTACAACGCCCTAGCTCATCAATGTAATGTCCAAGGTCCAGGAGCTGCTGGAAGGTGTCTCAAGGCATGCCAAGTCATCAAGGAGCCCAATGTTCATCATCTGGGGCCCAACATCCTCCATAAAGTGTGCAACGTCTTGGGTACAAGCATCAAAACGTCCTTAACAGGGCCATCTCCAGGGGTGCATCATCATCAAGCAAGGTTCAAAGAAGTCAGATGAAACCAACCATCATGGATACAAGAGTCATTAGAATCATACAAAGTAAGCCACAATCTAATACAAAAGTCACGTAAGTAATTCACATTAGGTATCTTCTTCAAACTTCACACTAACTTAAGAACTTATGCAATTTGCCAGGTTTAGGTATGGGAGGACCATCATAAGATTCTATTAGGTGTGCTAGTACCCAAGTAGAGGAATAGTTCCCGAGAAATCGATCAAAGTGTAAGTATAAGTGAATGATGTGACATGGGGTTTACTTCATGGTCATGGAGTCATTGACATGCAAGGCCACGTGTGACTTTATCTCCATGAGTGCCTTTGTAGAGGGAGTGCTTGGTGCTTGAGTTACCCTTTCCTTGGAACTATGTCTTTCCAAACCCCTATTCTTGCCTTTTGATATTCATTTATTGCTTTGCAAGACCCATTTTTAGGTTTATGCATTTATTTTTATTGGGATTCAGTTAAGTCCTTTTAATTTGATATGCATTATGTGCATTAGGACTTGGGGTGATGGCCTCATAACGAGGGGGTAGAGCTCAAGCTGATTCTTTGGATTTTGATTTTATCGTTTGTCATCCCATTTCATTTTCCATTCTTTTACTAGCTGCATCAACCTCGGGCATTCAAACCCCTTCTTCTCATAGGAGGATGAAGGTATGAACCTTTTTGGGGTACATGTAACAGCCACTTCCAGAAGATAGGACAACGAGAGGAATAGAGATGGAAGGTGTTAAGTATTTAAAGGAATGGTAAGTTACCCCTATCAAGGCCTCCTAGTAGTACCCATATTCCCCAAGAGTGACAACACTGGACTAAGACACATATGATGGCCACCAAGGTGAAACAAGAAAAAAGCATAACGTCCAAGCATCATGATCCATTATCTGACTTCAACCCATGATCCTCACCTAAATGCCTAATGCATTAAATGTAACACTTTATATCAAACAATGACTAGTGTACCTCATGTGTGCTGGACCACCATTATCGGATGAACCATGCTGATCAAGTGAACGAGTTGAGCTATTATGAGAGAGGAGGCATCTGAGGGGCTGCTGTTTGCAATGTGGATCATGGAGAATGATCTCCTCTAGTTACCCCTAGGTGTGAGGGGGTAACAGAAGTAGAGTGCAAAGCAACGGTTGGAGCAACTTGTGAGACAATGTGGTTTCACAGGATTTTATGTGATTTGAAACTTCAACAGAGGTAGTGAACAATTTTACAGTGTGCCAATTAGAGTGCAATCAACATGACAAAGAATCCTGTTTTCCATTAAAAAACAAAACATGTAAAAAGTTCGTCATCTCTACATTAGAGAACAGGTTTAGAACAAACTTACAAAGATACATAATTGTTTTTTTGTTAGTCACAAGATCAAGTAGTGAATATTTTCACTAAAGTGCTTAGCAAGGACAAGTTTGAGAAATTCCAAGAGTTGTTAGGAGTCTTGGAAAACAAAATAAATGTTAAGGGGGGGGGGGTTGTTAGACATTGTAATGTTTATTTAATGCAAGGGTAATGATATAAAGTGATGTTATAAAGCTAGTTTATGCATGATATCAAGAGATAACATGTTAAGACATTATTGTAAGAAGGAGATTAGGTGAACGGTTCCTAACAAGAATAATGGAATTTGCTTGATATATATACACCACATTTATATGTCATTTTTAAGCACAATGATATAATATCGTTTCTTATTTCCATTTCTGTCTATTCTTCATATTTAGTTTAATAAAATGTGTAGGTTTCCAAATAGGATACATATGAGTCCATAATGGTGGGCAAGCCTCTTGGCATTGAAATTTTTTTCATTTCTTGTCCTTCTACCCTGCTTTTGGATTGAATATTCAATATACATAACATGAGACTAAGAAGTTGAAGTATTTACCTGAACACAAACACTCATAGATATCTTTATTGGCATCTCATTTACAAGGGTTTCTTTTATTGACATATCAATTACCTCGAATCCTAATATATATTGGAGAAATTCATTTCATTGTTTCTCTGTGAGTATGATTTGCTTAAAGACAATTGCGTCTTTGCTATGGCAGTGAAAGAGGCTGGATGGTTTTAAAAGTTTCCATCAGATACTTATTTTTTCAAGTGATTTGTACTTTCGTATGATTATTCTTGAGAAGGTTTTCATCATTTGAAGTTGTGTACGGTTACAGAGGAGGAAGTTTGGACAACTGATTAATGTTTCTCTCTTTATGATCCACAATCTTTTGATGTTCTCTGTGTCATTGTTACTGCTTATCTATTTTGACATAACAAGTAGGGTGATCGAAATTACGTTTGTATCAAAGGAGATCTGTTAATTAGCATTTTTTATAATATTTCGATCAATTATTGTTCTAAGATAATGAGGTGACCAAACCCATTATTTTCTTGATTAATCAAATCTCTGGTTCTTTATTAAAGTTTTGGCTTTCCAGTTATCACATGTTTGACAATGGTGTGTGCAGATTGCAGAACGGAGGAAACTTGTTTCATCATTTAAAGATAAATTAGGCGGTTCATCCAAGCAAGGCCAATATTTTAACGAGGATAATAGCTCTGAGGATGACCAGGAACTGGAAAAAAATGAAGAAAAGACTGAGGTTGAAGAAAACTTTTCTGAAGAGTCTTTGGAAAGTTTGTCAAATACAATATCTGGAGAATTTTTATCTGAAGACCAGACATTGCCAGGATCTGTACCTGACATGAAGAGGTTTAATGCATTGGAAATTTCAGGACGGCCTTCTGTGTCGTCCTCCACAAGTTCACCAAAATCACTTTTGTCAACAACTTTGGGGATGCCAAGCGTGCTTGGATCAAAGAGTGAAGATATCCATCATTATGAGAAACAACCAGGACCAGAACCAGAAATTGAAACTGATGTTAAAGCTGAAATTACTACAGCGTCTGGGGAGGGAGAGGCAAAGCACCCCCCATTAGCTGGGACAAATGTTATGAATATTATAGTGGTAGCTGCAGAGTGTGCTCCTTGGTCTAAAACGGGTACTTGCTGTTTATTTCCTTTGCTTGATGATAACCTTCATCAATTGCGTTGCATGTATAATGTTTGGATTTCCAAAACTATTTCTTATTTCTTTTCTTCAGTTGTTCCTTCTGGTTTCTTCTTTGATTAGTTCACTCCATGTTCATTCCTTTCCTCTTTTTCTGTCTATGTCCTCAGCAGATAAAATGTAAGTGCATTTGTGTCTTCTAGTTTATTTTATCTGGTGCTTGGATATTACCATGTTTTCTCAGTAAATCTACTTAGATGCTAGGCTGGGGCTGGAGTAACTATCTTGCTGATTGATGGCTTTTTCTAAAGGTGGTTTGGGTGATGTGGTTGGTGCTCTACCCAAGGCTTTGGCTCGGCGTGGACATAGAGTAATGGTATAATTTCTTGCAACATGAAGTCAATACATTGAGTAGGCGGTAAAAGTGAGCTGCCCTTATGAAAGAACCAGTGTTTTCTTGATGCTAGATTTGCATTATTTTATTTTTCTAGATGAATATCTGGTTAGAGAAATTGCAGAATAGCTTTGGGAGATTCTATTGCAAAGGCCTATTAAAGTTGGAATTTCTGAAGAAAAAAAAAAAGATTCACTATTGAAACAAGCTGAAGTTTTTGAAAGGCTAACTTTTTACTTTTTGCCTAGGCTGCATGCATTTATACCTTATGTGGACTGTTGGAAGCTTTGACGCAACTCTACTTGTTTTCTTTTGGGTAGCATTTTTGGTAGAGACACCTGTTTTATTACTTGGATGATAAAGATTACTAATGTCACCCAGTCACTAAACTTTATTCAAATACCTTTGAGAAAGATGTATTTCAAGTTGTTTGTGTGCCTCCCAACTCCTCAGGTTGCAAGTTTGTGTCAATCCTATCAGGCAGTACTGTTAAATATGAAGGTTAGGGCACGATTTCTGTTCAAGGTGATTGCTGTTTCTAAAGTGTATCAGTGATGGATATGTCCGAAGACTTTCGTTCCTCCTCACTCCCTACCTCCTCATCTTTCAGACATCTAGTAGATGTTTCTTTCTTTCACTCTTTCTTTGATGTTATTTATTTCATGTATTTTTTTTGTTTTATGCTTTTGGAGTAGCCTAGTGTACTTTTACTTGTTGGACATTAATAAAATGATCTTATCTTTATCTGTAATGTATATCTTATCTTTATTTTTCTAGATGAATATCTGGTTAGAGAAATTGCAGAATAGCTTTGGGAGATTCTATTGCAAAGGCCTATTAAAGTTGGAATTTCTGAAGAAAAAAAAAAAAGATTCACTATTGAAACAAGCTGAAGTTTTTGAAAGGCTAACTTTTTACTTTTTGGCTAGGCTGCATGCATTTATACCTTATGTGGACTGTTGGAAGCTTTGACGCAACTCTACTTGTTTTCTTTTGGGTAGCATTTTTGGTAGAGACACCTGTTTTATTACTTGGATGATAAAGATTACTAATGTCACCCAGTCACTAAAATTTATTCAAATACCTTTGAGAAAGATGTATTTCAAGTTGTTTGTGTGCCTCCCAACTCCTCAGGTTGCAAGTTTGTGTCAATCCTATCAGGCAGTACTGTTAAATATGAAGGTTAGTGCACAATTTCTGTTCAAGGTGATTGCTGTTTCTAAAGTGTATCAGTGATGGATGTGTCCGAAGACTTTCGTTCCTCCTCACTCCCTACCTCCTCATCTTTCAGACATCTAGTAGATGTTTCTTTCTTTCACTCTTTCTTCTCTTTCTTTGATGTTATTTATTTCATGTATTTTTTTTGTTTTATGCTTTTGGAGTAGCCTAGTGTACTTTTACTTGTTGGACATTAATAAAATGATCTTATCTTTATCTGTAATGTAATTTCAAATGTATGCTATACTAAACAATGGGCATGTTTACAATATTGCTATAATGAAGGCCACAATTTATGCACATTAGTTCACAGTTTTAAGGTTCTAATATAGTAGGCCACAATTTATGCACATTAGTTAGTGGTTTTAAAGTAACAGAGTGCATTTAACATCTCTTTTCAACATTAAATGTATATACACATCTTGCGTCTTTAAAGGAGTGAATAATACGTAATTGCTCAAGCCTATGGCCAAGTCAATTCACCAGTACAGATACTATTAACTTTTTAATGTGGAAATTAAGTGTTCTTTACTGTGCTGGTTTAGTTGACCTTGCTGTGCTCTATTTTGGACAAATCACTACTGTGAAATAGCTTTAAATCTGTGCAATTGCTATGTTCAGATTTGACTGTGGATGTAGACAATGAAGACAAAGCAGCAAACTCATCCAATCACACATCCTAGAGCACAGAGGATGAAAATCCAAATGGGAAAACTAACATCAAAGAGGAGGCTTGCTCGGCTCCAAAGAATTTTAGAAAACAGTAGATTACAAATCAGGCTCAGCTAGAGCTCTGCTATTCCTATGCCATGGACTCAAGGCAAAAGGAAAGGGTATCAATGACCACCCTTAATCTACTATTGATACACTCAGCTAGGAAAACACTGGTGTACAACAGGGATTCTTATTTTCTCTAGATTATGACCAAGCAGTCAGCAATGGATTCCTCTTATTTAAAAGAAAGACTCACCAACCAAACTGTACGTGATCTCTTACTGTAGATAAGATAATATAAATGTATTAATGTCCGACAAATGACCACTGAAGAAGAAAGTAAAAATATAGAATAGAAATCTAATTTAAAACCTAGAAAGCCGACTCCAATAATGGAGAGGCAATCCAGGTGAGAGATGTACAAGGTGAGTAGATCTGAAGTCTATGGCACCAGTGCTATGAGGCTATATTGGTCCGCTGGAGCCATCTCTCATAACATCCGAGGCCTGTTATCCCCGCTTTTTAGGGATAACTAGGAGATCATGTCTCGAGGCCCACAGGTCCTAGACATGGAGTACCGAGAGAAGGATTGACCTGAGCATGGCCTTGGAGGGCCCATCCTTTTCTTCTTCCATCAGTTTTGTCTTGACAGCAACAGTAGCATCCATCACCATCGGCTTGGTCCTGTATCAGAAGAGTTTCTTGCTCCATGAGGTAATTGGTCCAGGTATCATGGTATGTGTCACTTTTGATCATTAAAACCTTTAAATATATGCATCTGATTCCTTTTATTTCTAACAACTGCTTGGATCTTACATTTGCCCACTTGACCATGCTTGGGGGAATTGACAGGGTGCCCTAGCAAGCATGTGCCCATAGGTTTTGGTTTGCCACTGGGGGAATTTTTGAAAAGCCATCATCCACTCCCATCATAACACCACTGTTTCATCTTATCTCCTGCTTATTTATCCCACTCCCCTTGTCTGGGCATTGGGTTAACCTATTTACAGGATGGCACCTTATCTCGTGGGAAGAAGGGGCTAAAGGCCTAGAAGGTAAAAGTAGTTGGTAAAAGACAAAAGCCTAGAAATAAAACCTCGAGATGCTTCGCCCAGGGATCCCCGAGAAGGCAGTAAAAAGCCTCTCATCAAGAAACAAGAGGGACCCGGAAAATAACAAAACAAGACCTACTCAAG
>SNQJ01S0121886.1:26973-37589 GCA_010110895.2 Picea sitchensis | reverse complement strand
CTTCTAGAATTTCCTCATCAGGGGAAGTTACGACTTTCCTCATTGGTTCTGCAACTCCGGGAACCTCCCTCACTGATTCTACAACTCTGGGAGCTACAGGCTCCTCTTCATATACTTCTTCAAGCTGGCATCTTCTTGATTTCTTGAGCGCTGCATCTTCATCAAAGGTCACATCCCTGTTGATCTCAATGTGATGGTGACCTGGTATATAAATCCTGAAGGCTTTGGAGACTTCACAGTATCCAACAAATATTCCCTTCTTTCCTGAAGGGTCCAGCTTGTTTCTCTTCTCTTTCGAAATATGTATAAATACTGGGCAGCCAAGTATTTGAGATGGCTTACTTCTGGCTTCTTTCCGGAGAACATCTCTTCAAGGGTCTTGAACCCAAGTGCACTATGGGACAATCGGTTTTGTACATATACTGTTGTTTTTGCTGCTTCTGCCCATCAGCACATTGGAAGATCTTGATCATGGATCATGGTCTTCACTGCTTCCATTATCGTTC
Organism: Picea sitchensis; assembly: GCA_010110895.2. Taxonomy (NCBI): domain Eukaryota; kingdom Viridiplantae; phylum Streptophyta; class Pinopsida; order Pinales; family Pinaceae; genus Picea; species Picea sitchensis. The sequence goes on along the minus strand of SNQJ01S0121886.1, from coordinate 37,083 downwards.
CGTTCTTTCTTTCTACCACACCATTTTGTTGAGGATTGTAGGGAGTGGTGAGCTCCCTCTTGATCCCGACATCTTTGCAGAAGTTCACAAACTCTTTTGAGGTGTATTCTCCTCCATTATCTGACCTCAATATCTTGATCTTTCTTTTAGAAAGATTCTCTATCAAGGCTTTGAATTCCTTGAATTTACTGAACACTTCATCTTTTGAATTAAAAAAGTAAACCCAGGTCTTACGAGAATAATTATCAATAAAAGATACATAGTATACATACCCACTGATGGAGGATGATGGCATTGGGACACACACATCTGAATGAATGAGTTCTAAGACTCCTTCTGCTTTGCTCTCTCTTCGGAAAAGGGTTCTTGATGTTCTTCCCTTGTGCACATCCATTGCACATGCCTTCATGGTCAAACTTGAGTTCTGGTAGACCCGTGACTGCTTTGCATACGTACGGTAATGCCTTGTAGTTGATGTGGGCTAATCTTCTATGCCAAAGTTCACATGGATTCTCAATGGCATGGGTCATGGCTGCTTTCGAGTGACCCTTTAGCTTATACAAGCCACCTTCTTTTCCAATGACGATTGCTTCTTTCATGGTTTCTCCTTTAGCCCACATAATAACTTCTCCATCTATAAAGGCAACTCTGAAGCCTTTATTTTCTAAAGATGATATGGAGAGTAGGTTCTTTGTCAAACCTGGTACATAGAGTACATCCTTCATCTTCATTTAATTTCCTGAATTAAGCTTGTAGTTTGATTCTCCCACTCCCTTGATGGGATATTGGTAATCATCTCCAAGTGTAACTTTATGAGAAAACTTCTTTTCTGAAATGCAAGAGAGAATATCTCTTTGACCTGTCATGTGCTTGGAAGCACCACTATCAATGAGCCAAGTGTCCTCTCCAGGTGTTATCGATCCTGAGAGGGTCGAGATTAAGACATAGTCTTTAATTTGTTCTCTTAACATCTTTGCGGGTGGCTCTTCATCTTCAACTGCATGGGCATGATGTCTTTTATTTTTCCTCTTGTATTCTTCTCTTCTCGCTGGACAATGTCTCGCAATATGTCCCATCTTGTCACAATGGTTGCATTGGATAGATGAATAATCTCTTTCCTTTCTTTGTCCTTTCTTCTGGAATCTCTTTGGTTGAGATTCGCTATGACTGAATTTGTTTTGGGGGTGAGACTCTTTATGAGTTTCTTTTTGGAAGTAAGACTTATTTCTTCCTCCTTTAGTGTGAGTAGCTAGGGCTTGATCTTCGTCTCTTGAAAGTAAAGCTTCCCGTTTAGCTACTCTTGATTCTTCTTGAATGCATTCTTCCCACAGACCGTCAAATAGTAGTTTCTCCTTTCTTGCACAAATGGTTTGGATGAATGCATCCCAAGGTCTTGAGAGACCATTAAGGGCCGTCATTATAAGTTCGTCTTCTCTATAGTATCTCCGATCGCTTCTAGTTGTTCTTTGAATTGGGATATTCTGGAGAAATATTCTTGGATTGATTCTCCTCTCTACATCCTTGTATTCTTGAGCTGAGTTCTTAGATTCATCTTCCGGTTTATGTTCTTTCCTTCATATAGTCTGTTTAGGGCATCGAACATTTCTTTCGGAGTCTTCTTTGATGACACATAAGGAATCAGGTGATCTTTGATTGAATCTGCAATGATTCTTTTGGCCCTGATCGTGTCCTTTTGGTGCTTTGCTTTATCTGCAGCATCGCCAAGTTCCAACACTTCTTCTTTAACGAATCTTGCTAGTTCATTCTCTTCAAGAATGAGACCAATCCTATACTTCAAGGCACGAAAGTTTTCCACACCTTCCAGCTTGTCAACAAGCTTAATGCTTGCAAACATCTTTTACCTGGAGCTAGGAAAATGACCAAAAATGAAAATGCTCAAAATTAAATTTTGAACTTACTAGGAGGTGCGCTTGGCTGAAGCGAGTAGCCTGGTGTGTTTGGATTTCAGAAAATCCAACTTTTACCCCTCCAAACTTGATCTGCGGATTTCTGAACTAGTGCTTCTGGTTTTCTGGTACTTCTGGTACTTTGGTACTTCTGGTACTTCTGGTACTTTGGTTTTCTGGTACTTCTAGTACTTTGTGAAACTAGGGTTTCACTTTTCGGGAGATTTAGCCACTGAAAAGTTGCGCTGCAGATGCCAAAGTGATCCTTGAGGAAGGGTGCACTTTTCTAGATCGTTTTGGGGATGAAATACTTCATCAACAAAAAGCCCTAATTTGCATGTACGACAACAGTGACGTTTTTCACTTTCTCTTGTGAAAGATGCTCTCTTCAGCTTAGCTCTGATACCATGTTAAGGTTTAAGCTATTATTAGAGTTCTTTGCATTTCACTAGATAGCAATAGCATAGATAGGATCACTGAGAAATACACAATCACAAGAGACACATCATTTATCATGGGAAACCCTCATGGGGGAGAAAACCCAACAAAACTTTCTAAATATAGATAGCCAATACAATGCCAAGAGATAACTCAAACAAATATAGAAAGTCCTCTCCCAAGAATGCGCCTCTCTCTCTCTTCTTCCTTCTCCAACTGCAGCTCCAAACTTGCTTCTTGATGAACAAGTGAGTGTGTATCCAAATGAAGTGCTAGCCTCCTTATTTATACAATTTTGGCACGTGTGGACGGAGGTGTCTTTTCACTGGCAGGGCCGACTTCTTCTTCTGGGTGGTTATAACCACCTTTAATTAATTTGGGGGCCGACTTCTTATTCTGCCTTTTACAATTAGGGTTTGACCAATCCGCAAAAGGGGATTTGGTCATTTACAATACCCAACATGATCAATCCGCAATAGGGGATTGATCTAATGAATAATACATCAATACTAATTATAATACTCTTTGCAGTTACATTATTTCAACATGAAGAACCTGCTTAAAGAGTTTTTCCTGGAACCCTTTCTCATCTGCTGCTTTGGTAGTGTTCATCAACCAAAGGGCTTCCCGAATATCCCGGTATGAGAATAGGTGGCAAGAGGGGGGGGGAGAGGTGACATGGATTATAGGTTGCCTAGGAACATCGTAAAGGGAGGAGGTATGGGCGAACATGGATTTAGGATTGAGAGGAAGAGGAGAGTGGCAAGGAAAGGAGTGCCAAAAGTTTTTAGGGGAGTGGATAAGGGAAGCACACAACTCACGTCTCCTTTGGGAAATGGAGAGGCGCTTCTTATGGCGGAGAAGGCGCCAATAGGAAGCTTTAATATGGGTGTAGGAGGGGTGAGTGTGAATGAAGGCGTGTCGAAGCTAACTGTGGAAGTTTTTGCATTCGTTGTCATACCACTTGTTCATGGGGAGGATCTAGTTTTAAGGGAAGGCGAGGTGGATCTGGTGTAGTGGGGCTATGTTTGAAGGGGAACTCCCCAAATAGTAGATGAAAGACAAGTATACTTGGCATTGACAGAGGCGAGGCACGAGAACTGGGACTCAGATGGGAGCATTTGGCAAAGATGAGAAGTAAAGATGTCGGGGTCACCCCCATTAAAGGAAAAGGTAGTCCGAGGTGGACTAGGAGGGAGGGGTCAGTGGAGGGGGGGTGTCGGCCTGAAGAAAGAAAGATAGAAGAGCGTGGTCGGATAAGATGATGGGCGTCATTGAGAAAGGGTGGATAAAAGGGAGAAGAACATGACTGGACAAGACATAGTCTACTACACTTGCACCTCCACCATGAGGTTGGCAAGTGAAGAAGCGAGACTCCGAGAAGCAGGAAAGGCCATTTAGGATCAATAGCTCATGGGATTGATCGAGTTGCAAAAGGTGCCTGTCGTACCGTGTGAGAGGCCTAGAGACATCGTTAAATGACTGCTAAAGTCCTACTAAATCTAGATCTATTTCTTGAATGCAAAACATGTCCTTTGAGCGATCATGTAGGGAAAATTGAAGAGCTCTGGTATGGGCATTGAAGTCTCCCATTAAGATGATATCTCCCATTGTCGAGTACTGAATGATGCCATCGTATAGGTCGAAATAAGGGTCTCCGTCTGAATCACTGTGAATAGCAAACTGAGATGAAATAGGGGGGAAGTAACAAACTACCACATAGATGTCTCTGGGGAGGGAGGTAAAACCACTGAGTTGAATCCACATGAATCTAGCAAACTCGTCTGAAGCCACTAGAGAAATCCTATCCTTGAGGGAGTCCTTAGCAAGACATGCCACTCTGCCTAAACCTCTGACCCCACCTGAAAATATGGTCTCCCATTGACAAGCCGAAAACCAATGATAGCTTGCCATGTTTGGGAGTGGTCTGATAGGACTCGCGTGGGTCTCGATGATAAAGAGGATATGGGATGTACCAAGAGCATTTGAGATCATGCCCAGAGATGACCAAAAAGATCCATGGTCGTTCCAACAACCAACTGAGATACCCGGACCTTGTTGCCTCCCCCAACAAGACCTTCATATAGAAACCCTCGATTGAGAGTACCCCATGGGAGGGGAATCCCGAATGATGGCTCAAAGGTTATGAATGACCGCCCATTTTCCTGCTTGACGTGTTGCTTCGACCAATTCCCTAGAGTGTTTTAGCTTTGCAACTTGGGATTGACTGAGATCCTCATCTAAAGATATCTTATTGGGAAGGGAGAAAAGTTGATGCTTAGCGCGAAGTGCTCGAATTTGATCACTAGCTGACCTGAACCGGATGAATAGTGTAGAGTCAGCTCCGAACCATGCATTCTCAAGAAGAATGTCCAAAATCTCAAGGTTATCCCGGAGGAACATGGTGTCGACCTGCATGGGGTCCGGGGAAGGAGAGGGCAAGGGAAGCCCCTTGATCTTTAAATTCAATTCCAGGGCTCTCCTAGTGTGCTCTTCCCTTAATTTGGCCTGAACAATTTCCTCGACCTCAGCAAGAGGGGGGGTGTTCTTGTCCTTACCCTTAACTACCTCTACCCATGATTTAATATGCATCTCGGTTTTCTATTTAAAAGTGGCATGTTGATGTCGGATTTCTTCTTGTTGATTTTTCAAATCAAGAATTTCTGCATGTAGAGCGTCATTCGGTGGCTTCTTTTGCTCTAGCAAAAGCTCCAAAGGTTGAGATGAATTATCCCTCTTTGCACGAGTATTGAATCTCCTTTATTGTCAATCGAAAGGTTGCCTCCTACTTCCTTGTTGCAGCGTGGGCAACTTCCCAAAATGACCTTTGGTGCCTCAATGAACCAACTATCTGTAATTCTAGAATTCAAGCTCTGTGATAGCTTAATTGGCCCTCTCTGCCACTCTTTCGAGTGCAAGTGGGTTCTTTGCTTATTGCAGAACTAAGAAAGTATTCTAATCGACTCCTTGTTTTGGCCCTTTCATTCTGTCGAACTCTTCAAGTGGAACATGTCTAACCACAATGTCCAAACCCCTTTTTTTGTCTCCTCGAATTTATACCTTTCCTGTCTATTAGAAGGGTAAGGGACTCAAGAATCGGTCATGGGAAAACTAACCATCTGCTGATCAAATCTGTATTCTTGTCTACTAGCTCTATGAAGGAAAAATGATCCAAGAAATCATTACTACACCTCTCTAGGGCATCGAGCTTCAACTGTGTAGGAAACAACCTTTTGGGCCTTTTCATTTTTGCCATGTGGCGACCTCCGATTGGTCACCCTGTACACGTGGCACCACATGATATGGCTATGTCACATGCCAGTTCGGCATCAACCTTCTTTGGCTCGAGGTCATCCTTCTTTCCTCTATGTGGAAGGCGGGTTGTCTTGTTCTTTGTTCCTCATGGCCCTTTCCTTGTGCTTTTGCTTTGCATGGAGAGTGCAGAGTGCAGTGGTGTGTGGAGTTGTTCCTCCTCCAACTCCCCTTCTTTCCTTCATGCGCATAAGGCACCCTGTGGATTTATAACTTGTCTTGTGTTGTGTTTCTGTTCTTACACGGTGTATGGAGCACAGAGGATAGGGGTAACACTCCATCCTAATTTTGAGTGCTTCCCACCGCGTCTCCTAGCTTCGCATAACCTTGCCTCCAAATGGTCTGCAATTTCGTGTGCTTTCCACTGCATGACCTTTTATCAAGTCTTTTTCCCTTGCTTTGTGCAGAACATAGAGCACGAAGCAACAACCTCCCCTCCTTTTGTGCATACCCCTGCATAGACTTCTTTGCCTTAGCCAGTTCTTTTAAAGGCAAAGAGAACTTCTGTCAAGGCATTAATTAGGCTTCACCAAAGCATGAAACCAATTTTTAAGCATGGAAAATAACAACTGTTCTTAAGCGTGAAATAACCAAAGAAATACCTCTACCATATCAAATCTTCAAGGATCAAATTTGGATCACACCTCCACAGTGGGAGGTTTTTGGTCCCTAAAAGCGTTGACTCTCATTGACAGGATTTTTCACTTTGAATTTGCTGATTGTGGTAAATTTACACCATACTTCAGTCTTTGAAGAGAATTTGAAGGCGTGCATTCACAAACAAGGCTACCTTTAGCTTGTCCATTGTACCTTAGCTCATGAAGGAATAAAGCAAACGATGGCTATACTCTTGTGCAAATTGGTTTATTTTTTCAGCTGTTATCTTGCTAAAATCTCACACAAATTTTGATGGTGAAACAAAAGACTCGAGCTATAGTTTTATCTCCCATATGCAGATTTATCTCTCAGATCTTCAGGTCTGTCCAATGAAGAAAATTGCATCTTTCTTCATTGCCAAACTTTGTTGTCTTGCACATCTTTGGAACAATATCACGTGTTGTCTACCTTCTTCATTGCTCATTGGGCATTAAGGAAAACACAACAACAACTTGTCATTGTCTTGGGATCTTCTTCTTTCGAATGTGCTTGAGAAACAAAAGAAGGTCTAATGGTTCATCCTTTCATCATGGTAGGAGCACATGTTCTCAACTACCCATATGATCCCTTCTTCCTAGGTTCACTTCATCTATCTGTGGAACTTTAGCATCGAAAACCTTGCCCTACTTTCCTACTCTGGCTTCCACATCCCGAGAAAGAGTGGTGCATACAAAACAATGCATCCCCAAACAACAATTGGCAAATGCCAAAGAAAACATAACAACAAATAAAAAAGAAACATTTTTGTTAGTTCCCTTACTAGTGTGATCTGAGTTTCTTGCTTTGAAGTTGCCGAGTCTTAAAGACCCATTTAAGACAACATAATCACCATACTACAATAGTTTTCCATGGATAATTTCCTTGCAGCTTTTAAGGCTAGGAGTGTTAAAGAGGATGCCTTCAATGATTGTGTTTCCTTACTAACCTCTTCCCTATTGTGACTGTCATCTTTCCTTGCTATTGCCTCTTGGAATGTATATTTAAGCATGCCTTCTTCTTCCTTGATCTTTGCTATTCACCCTACCTTTGGTTTAGCTATTTGATTCTTCAGATGAAGCTTGGGATGCAACCTCCAACATTTGGCATTCCAATGTATAGTCAACTTGCAATGGGTATAGTAGTTATTGCTACTATTTTGGACGTTAAGTACTCTCTTCTTGTTTTTGCCCCGAAGGACTCTTTGTTGATTTGAGAAAGCTTATTTGGGGTCCTCCTTTTGGAAACAGTCTGGCCTTTTGAATAAGCCTTGTTTCTTCCAGCGTGCAGCTACATGATGGCCTCTTAAACCACAAAAAGAGCATGCATTAGACTACCAACAATCCACAAACTTGTGGTCTTTCTTCTTACAATAGAAGAAAACAAGATATGATTTGCCTTATACATACCTCTTTGGTTTTCTCTTGTGCTTGTAGGTTTCTTGACTTGGTCTCCCAAGTGCTGGTGTAGTCGTAGATGCTGGGGTCATCTTTTTTCTACCCTTCTTCAAGCTTGTTGGAGAAATGGACTGTTGCCCACTCCATTTGTTGTTTTTTCTTCACTTGAAGTGGCCATTACTTCTGTCTCCTTTGCCTTGACAAAGGTGATCTTGGTGGTGTAGCTTCTCTTAAAGCCAAACTTTTAGAGTTGGTTTGCATTATTTTGCCTCCACATGCTTACAATATTTCACAATTATGGAGCATTCACCCACTTCTTCACCACCAAACCTTAAGCCATCGTGCTTTAGCTTGGGTTCTGTTGATATTATGGTAGCTGTGGGAGGTATTAACCTCTACATTTAACCCTGACGAGACTAGAATATTCCTGGAAGCAAGAGAAACACTAAAACGTTGCATAATGACCCTAGGAGACAAGTCGGCTGAAGAGAATATTTATTATTGAGTTATTAGCCTCCAGAAGTAGAAGTCGGCCCAGTTAGGTCACTTGGAGGACTATAATAAGATGGTGCTAGAGCTCATTTGTCACACTCTCTCACAACTGCATAAGACCAGTGGTGCGCAAGTTTGGAGAGGAGTTGCACTTGCAGCTGCTGCAACTGGCATTTCGGTTTTAGCTTGGACTTTCTCTTTCGTTATGGTTTGGACTTTCTGCCTAGTACGCTAGCTCTGGAGAGAGGTATGCTAACTTGGTTGGCTATTGGTTCTAGGGTTTGCTTCCAGAATTATTCTCTCTGTCAAGGTTAAGGTGCTCGTGGGTGGCCTTTGTGCCTATGGTTGGGTGACAATATTGCTATATTGTCTATGGTGAAACGAGAACACCTATTTTTCTAATAGGTTATGGGCCCACACTATCTTCGAACAGTCTAATCGCTGGAAGATAAATTGGGAGGATTTGCTCAGTTACAGTTGCAGTCAAAGTTTTGTTGTAGCAGCAAAACCTTAACCCTCTTGTTAAGGCACCTTGAGTGAAGAGCTTGACCTAATTCCTGGATAGCCTAGTGCGCCCTAGCCTAGCGCACCTCCTGGTACTCTCAGCAAGCCAAGACGTCAAGTTTGAGTTTTTGGTCAAAGTCAAATGGTGACCAAGTCAAAGTAGTCATGACTTACTCTATGAAGTCAGAAAACAAGTTAGAAGGGGCTTCTAACTTCAGAGCATGGAAGACAAGGATTGACCTCATCCTTGCCAAGAATAAAGTGTTGGATATTGTGAAAGGCAAGATCATGGAACCACACTTTGAAGCAGGAAAAGAGAAGGAACTTCAGAACGTTGCAGTTATGGAGAAGTTCAAGGACAATGACACCAACGCTATGAGTATCATAGTGGACTCTGTAAAAGACCACTTGATAGGTTACATCTCTCATCTTGACTCATCCAAGAAGATGTACGATGCCCTAACTAACCTCTTCTCAGTCAGAAACATTGGACAAGTAATGAGTGTGAAGAATGAACTCCGTGACATGAAAATGAATGATTATGATAGCATAACATCATACTTTGTGAGAATCTCTCAGTTAAGAGATCAACTAGAAGCTATTGAAGAAATCATTTCAGAAAAGGAACTGATAAATATAGTACTTAATGGCCTTCCCAAGACATGGGATGCATTTGCCGCAAGCATGAACACAAGAAAGGAGTATGCCACATTTGAAGAACTTTGGACTTGCTGTGCACAAGAAGAATCAAGGATTAACGCAAAAGAGAAATCCCAAAAGAAATATGATGATCAAGCCTTCACAACAAAATTCAAGAATTTCAGGAATAAGAGGAAGTTTGGCTTAAGGAAGAAACCAAATCAAGAAAACGATATGTCAAAAATACAATGCTTCAACTGTCGAAAATATGGTCACTATTGAACCATTGTCCTGAGTTAAAGAAAATGAAGGAAACAAATGAAGCAACAGTTGCCGAAGAAAGGGAACCCTCAAAGAAAGACATGCAGGATAAAACATACTTCTTCTTCTAGTCAAAATGAAGTACGTTGGAAAATTCTCGAGGAATCTATTATATAAGTAACAACTGCCAGATAAGCTGAAATCGGAATTAAACTTGAAGAAACCCAGAAGGAGTCAAATAAAAAAGAAGTCAGTAATCAAGAGGAAATTAGAATAAGACTTGTGACACTTTGCAGAAGGCAATATGTAATATACCAGATATAAAATGTATGCAGAACATAAATAAAATGCTAGTAATGGCAGAATAATAGCAATATAACCAGAACATTCACCACAATAACACTGAAATGATATAAGAATAACAACAGGGATAACACTTTGAATCTGAAAGCAATGTTCACGAGCCTCTTCGAGGGGGCAACCTCCAGTTGAGCAGAGCTCTATTACAATAATATCCAAGCTAGGGT
>SNQJ01S0121886.1:4782-26963 GCA_010110895.2 Picea sitchensis | reverse complement strand
CCAAGCTAGGGTTCTCATACCCTCGACTCCTATTTATACTAAAAAGAAGCATCTAGAGGAAGATCCTTCTAGAAGCGGAAGCTTCTATTAGGTCTTCTTACATCTGCCTTATTCTATTTTATTGAAAGACATTATTAATATTGACCTTTATTACATCCGAATATATTGTTCTACCTATGTGTGGGTTAGGACCCTAACACAATAAGGATGTAGACAGAAGCATGGACTCTCTTAGATGGAGGGAGCTGATTACAGAATTTCAATAGAAGAGCATGCATTCATGCATGAAGTGAGGATTAGGAGGAAGCTAATCCTAAATGATATGATCCATTGAAGAATCCGTGAAGATTATGAAGTATCTGTCCATGTTCCCATTGAAAGTAGCAGCCATGATAAGCAACACGTGTTCAGTTTGACTCTAGAAGAAGTCTTCTTCGAAAAGAAGTCATAAGAATCTTTGGTTGTCCATCTACATCCATGTTCCTATGATGAAAGGAAGAAGTTGGAATCTTTAGGAAGGAAGGGCATCGAATCTATAGAAGACTCCATGGACCCAAAAGCTAAAGAGGAACGTGAGGAAGAACATGAAGATTCCAAGAAAGAAAGAAAATCCAGAACAACCAGTTATTATACCGAGAATCATAAGACTACCAACTTGGTTTGAACCCACTAGAAGCAATCAACCAGAAGAAATGGAAGTTGTGATGAAGAACAATGTATGTAAGAAAATGTGGAAAAGACTTATGAATGGAAGCATTGTGAGATTCAGAACTAGAGGTTCTTCTAGAAGGAGGGAGAAGACTATGATGACAGCTTGTTCCAGTAAACTAGATATACCTCTTGCAGTATCCATGGATTGAAATTTACAAGTAAAATAATGTTCTTCCCAATAAAGCAAATTGAGAAAGAAGCTTATACCAGAAAGAGACCCAAGTATGCAAATGGAAGAAGACCTTGTATGGATTCAAGCAACTTGATGCAAAGTATCTCATATACAACAGAAGTGCGGCGAAAACTTCCTATGACAGAGAAAGTGTATCATAATGGTTACTCAGAAGTCCAGGATGATGGATTGCAAATTTATGGCTAACTCCCATGATAATAGATCTGAAGAAGTTGAAGTGACTCTAATCTAGTAGACCTGTTTCCGTATTGACAATTGATTGGCTCGTTAATGTATTTGGAGAATACTCAGCCGGATATTTGTTTTGTGGGACGTTTAAATTATGACATACAGTTGCATGAATTTATCAATTCAGATTGGGAAGGGAGCACAGATGACAGAAGAAGTGCTACTTGGATATGTTTCAATTTGAGCTTTGCCACGATGTCATGAGCTAGCAGGAAACATAAGTCTGTTGCAATCAACACTACAAAAGCATAGTATATTGCAACTTGTGATGCTTGTACATAAGCAATAAGTTGATTTTTGGAGCGTCTGATTAGGTGCTGGATTCGACCATGATATATTGTAATGATCAGAGCTATGTGAAGCTTTCAGAGAAACTGGTGTTCCATGACAGACCGAAGTACATTGAGATCAAGCATTATATTTTCCGTGATAAAGTCCAGAAGAGAGAATTGGTTCTCTAGTATATCTCCACAGATGAGCAGATAACATATATTTTGGTAAAGCCTCTGTCCAAGATGAAAAGTTTGCGTACTTAAGAGACAAGCCGGGGCTCATGGAGATGACTTCCTTATTGGAAAAGGAAGTGATTACTCCCAGGTTGGGACGGAGCACTGATATGTTATTGATTTATGGACGATGATTTTCCAGGTCAGGAAAATGGTCCAGGATGGGCAGTTCTTTTCTAGTTCGGAAAGTGGTTCGAGATTTCTGACGGACATGCATTTTCCAGTTCGAAAAATGGTCCAGATCGAACAGTCATTTTCGTAATGAAAATGGTCCGATAGATTGCTGATGTACCATAGACAACGATTCCCCTTGTGGCCAGTGTGGCGGAATGGTCTAGGACAATCATTCTTCTTGGCAGTCACTTTGAGTAGTGGTCAAGTAGAATGGTCCACCTCGCCGGACAACCATTCTATCGAAGTTCACAGTTGTGAGTAGTTTCGAAGAATGGTCCGTTTTGGAGGTTGGTGCAGGACATTCATTTCCATAGGAAATGGTTCGAAAAGTCATTCCCTAGGGCAGACTCATTCTCTCTAGGTTGCACTGTGATTAGTGTTGGAGGAATGGCCCAGTTAGGTGAATGGTCCAGGTTCAACAATCAGGGACAGGAATTCCCCAGGGAAAACTCATTCTCTCCAGGATGCACTATGATTAGTGTCGGAGGAATGGCCTAGTTAGGTGAATGGTCCATGCTCAGAAATCAAGGACAGTTATTCTTCTATGCTTGAGAAGAATAGTCCAGATAGCCCATGGCTGATGTTTTACTTTCTGAGGGCAGATGCTCTTCCAGATCTCACAAATGTGAGTGGAAGAATGGCCCTGATGACTCAATTTATATCATGATATTGTTTTATGCAGGTTGATATCAGATGATATGATTGTTGTGGAGACTGTATGTCTTTGGACAGGAGTTGTATGCTACTGTGGTGGATGTGATCCACTGGTAGTGACTGTGTGTCACTGGTTAGAAGCGGTGTGCTACTAGGAGTGGTTGTGTACCATTGGGTAGTAGTTGTGTACTACTATGGATAGACACAATTGTGTTCTATTGGATGGCATTGTTCTGATTGCCATGGAGACTATCACTAGTGTTGAAGATGATTGCCAGCTAGATGGATAGTTAGTATGCTGATGGACATACATTCTCCTTGTGGAAAATGGTCCAGGACAGTCATTCTTCTAGGACATATGTCCAGATTAGAAGAATGATTCTTGTATCACTCTCTGGAGTGAGTGACTTATTCAACATCATTCCCAATTACTCAGATGGAGTATGGCTTCGAGAGATTATGCAGTTGATGCTATCAGATGATACTGATAGTGATGATGATGCTCATGATTTGACCATGAGATAGCCTGTGTGGCTATGATGATGCTACTGGTTGAATGGTCTGTTTGTGCTCAAGACCATTGCCTTCAATACCTCCCTAGCTAGGAGGGAGTGTTGATATTATGGTAGCTGCGGGAGGTATTAACCTCTACATGTAACCTTGACGAGACTGGAATATTCCGGGAAGCAAGAGAAACCCTAAAACATTGGATAATAACCCTAGGAGACAAGTCGGCTCAAGATAATATTTATTATTGAGTTATTAACCTCCAAAAGTAGAAGTCGGCCCAGTTAGGTCACTTGGAGGACTATAAATAAGAGGGTGCTAGAGCTCATTTGTCACACTCTCTCTCACAACTGCATAAGACTAGTGGTGTGTAAGTTTGGAGAGGAGCTGCAGTTAAGACCTAGGCTAGGGGTTAAGATTGTATATTCCCCTAAACCTTGTCTTTGGCTAGTTTAAATCCTATGGTTTATGATTGGATAAACTTTAAGGTTTAGTTTAGTTTCCATTTGATCTTGTGTTAGATGTATTAGAAGAATAGGAATACACCTAGGGTTTATGAGGGTATAAACTCTAGGGTTTGTCTCCTAGAAAGTTGGTTATGGGCCTATGATGGTATAGTCCTAGGGTTTGAATCTTCAAGACTTTTATTGCCTTTATCTCCTTTTAAGTTGCTGCATTGACTCCATAATACATATGCCCAATGAAAAGACATTGATCTCCATGCCTCCAACCACCTTTTATTTACCCCAAAGCTTACCAAAATTATTTTGCTTGGACTCACTCTTCACAATACCTTGAGCTTCATTCCCCCAAGTCCTAGCAATCTTAATCCAAGGAAACCCCCATGAGCCAGAGAAGAGCTAGCTTGAAGTGAAAGAGGGTTGGTGATGTGACAGTGGCCTCCCTCTTGGTTACACTGGATCGCACTTAGGCTTTCAGACTTCATCTCTATAAGTGGCCTCCCTCTTGGTTACACCGCATCGCACTTGGGCTTTCAGACTTCATCTCTATAAGTGCTAGTTTGTGTGATAACATGGTTGATTTCCTTGGTTGATGTTACTTTGATCACTTGATGGATAGTGATGATGCTCCTTGTGCTTTGTTATTATGTTGGTTATCTGGATGCCTTTGGATCATCTTGATGTTGGTACTAGCTCCTTGCACATTTTAGTGGAATGATCAGATTATGGCTCTATAGAGGAGCGCTCTAGCATTTATCATGTCTATTGTATTATTATTATGGCATTTGTTAAAATAGACAAAGAATTTTATGGAGCACTTATCTCCTTGAATAGTTAGCCTTTGAGCAAAAACTCCTAAGGATGATCCAATAGTATGGATCGAAACGTTGAGAATTAAAAAAAAAACTAAAACACAAGTCCGCTCCATTTCTGATGATATATTGCGTAGTCATGCTTTACAATCCTTGATTATGCTTCAGAGTGCCTAAGGTTTGTGATGATATATTGACATGGAGATCTTCTGAAGGAGCGTTCTATTTCTTTTGGTGTCTGTTATCGCACAAGTTGTAGGTTGAGCAAAGCCCGATCCAACCACCAAAATGACAACAACTAAGGGACACTATATCCAATGTCACCTCTATATAGGTCTCGCACTTCAACGGTGACTAGGGCACTCTAGGGAGGTGATCCCGGTGACCCTAGGGGGATTGAGATGGATGGAAGGGAAAGAAGAGAAGTATCACCCTAAAGGTCAGTGATGGAAGAAGAAAGATGGCTTTGATAACTTGTCTCCGGGTGTTTTAAGGTTGCCAAGTCTTTGGATGCATGCAAAGGGTGTTTGTACATGCCCGAGACACAAGAAAAGCCACACTTGCATATAGTAATGTTAGGTGACAAGCAAGTTAAGCTTGCTGTCCCTAATTGCAACAATAATCAATGATATATATCAACACATAAAAGATGATAAGGGCTACTATATAAGCGCTAAAAGTCCAATTGAATAAGCACGAGACAAGCTAGTAAAAACTAGTTTAGCTCAACAATGATAGAAAAAGACTTTAGCACAAAAAACAAGGCTGTCATAAAAAGATAACTGCAGTGATATTTATCAGCCTTATGGCTGTAACAAACTTGTTATTACAGCAAGAGGTTTAACCACTAAAACTTGCTCAAAACTTGCCAAAAGATGCGTTGTACTTAGTAGATTATGTGGGCAGATTTTAGGCAATCTTCAACGGTTAAATTAGGAGTTATTGAAGAGTTTGGTTAGGGTTTTCTGCAGCCCTAATGGCTGTAGGTTAAATTTGTAACAGCAGCAAGAAATCCTTGGAGAAATGAAACGCCCTAGTGGCTCAAGCAAGTACTTATAGCATAGATTTGATTCCACTAGGAACAACTTCAAAATCACGAAATTTCGCGTTTCCTAAAGAAACAATTTTATATCTCCAATGCAACAAGTGATGACTAGTGCCTTGAATGATTAGGTTAATGGAGTCAAGAAAAGAAAGAGCTAGAGGTACTGCCTCCTTGGGGGTGTAAATCCTCCTACTCCCCAAGGCTAGTATCTCTAGCTAGGGTTTAGACTAAGAGGGTGTATGCACTTATACTTCTCTTAGTAAACCCTTATTATATCAACAATGCTTAAGCATAAAATGATGGAGGCTAAGGTGGGGGTGTATGCCCTTATACTTCCCACCTAACTCTACCAAAATAACTTGTCTTGAATAATAGTTGATAGCACAAAGTAAAATCCTTACCAATTCAAGGAAAATGCCAAGACAAACCACCACAATAGCAAAAGAAGAGCCTTCCAAGGCTAACACATCACTTCCACCAACCAATAATCAAGAGAGTAGCCATACACAAGAGCACAAGAGAGAAAATAGCCAAAGATAGTGTAAATTTTAGTCCAAGTATCCTCTCACAAGAGGAGAGTTATGTTTTAAAATGAGATCTTATGATCTCTATTTATACAAAATGTCACTAAAATAGTTTGTCCACATAATTTTAGGGTAAACCACAAGACTAGGGGTCAACAGCCCTAATCTTGCCCCTTTACAAAGATAATATTAAACAATTCACTTAAAATTTGCTTTTACACAAAAATAAACCCTAACTCAAGGTAACGTCTCTCCTTTAGGGGACGTTTTGACACTAGGAGCAAGTCGTTGGTGTTGGAGAAGTGTAGGTAGGCTTCCCAAAGCGACATGTCAATCATCTTGGTCATTTCTTCATGGTTAAAGCCTCATTCTCCTCAAAACGTCTTTGTGCCAATGAATCATAACTTCACCACCAAACCCTAGCCCTCCTAGATGATGTCATGCCTCCAAAGATGATGTTTTGCCTCTCCTAGGCAAAACATTTGGCATGTGAGGGCTAGGTCATGTTGTCCACAATGTCTTCAAGGCCTCCAAAGGTATGTCTCACTCATCTGACATGCGGGCCATTGATATCCAACCTGTGGGCTTCAAGTCCCATGGAAGCCCAATCTAGGCGTGTTCCTCCAAAATTGTCCACCAACTAGGTCTTGCAAAGACAAATAAGCACGCCCTCCATTGATTTCAAGTCAAAATATCACGATGAGTAAATCAAATCAATAAATGAGCCACCTAAGCATGTGGATCAAAAATTACCCTGTCAAACAAGTAAGTGCTCAAAGACATTATGCGACTTGCCAAGCTTGGATATGGGAGGGTTGACAAGGTGTCCTATTGGGTAGATCTTTCCTAGGTCAAGGAGTGTTTTTCATGTGATCCCTCTCTAAGCCATGTCAAGGGGATGAACTGGTTAAGGATCAAGACTCAATGGGCATGGGGTTCATGACATACAAGGGGTTGTAGTGTCTCATTCATGGGTGCCTTTGTAGAGGGTGTGTGGCACCTTCGTTTACAATGCAATCTTTCCAAGCCCATCGTTTTTCCATTCTTTATTTCTTTCGTGTTTTAAGGAATGAGTTGAAGGCCACTGTCCTGGCGTGGTGTCCAGATAATGACAATGTCACTCACAAATACCTTGTAGAAACGAGAAGGCTTGCTCGTGGTGAGACCCCCTTTCTCCTAGTTGTGCAACGAAGAGCCACTACCCTGGCTTGGTGGCCAGATGATGGTAATGTCATACTGCTAAGCACCCATGATGATGATAGGTCGGCTCGTGATGAGACCTCCTATCCTCCAATTAACCCCCTAAGCATTCTATCCTTTATTCTTGTGGGTCTTCCTTTTCTTACAGATAAGCGTTTCATTGCTTTCTTGGGGTATCCCTAGGCGAAGCATTTGGAAGGTTTATATATAGGATTTTATCGTTTACCCAACAACAATCCCTCTGGGCCTTTAACCCCTTCTTCCTATAGAATGAGGGACAACCCCTTCTCGGGTCAATACACCCTAAAATCCCAAGAGACAAGGAAATGGGGGATTTAAGTGATGAAAAGTGGTAAGTATGGCCGGGAACGGTACGATGGCTCTTCAAGGGAGTTCGTAGTAACAAACCCATTCTCGAGGAAGACCACTTACTAGGGCACAATGTCAACCACCAAGGTGAAACAGGGAAAAAGGCATAATGTTCAAGCATATGTCATGAAATCTAAAGCAGTCTAAGATACAACATACTCAAATGCCTCAAATATTGAAATGAGACTCACCATAATACCAGACTTGTACCTCATGGAGCAAGGCCCAATGCCTCTCGGAAGCCAGCTGGTGTGGTGGATGCCATTTGAAAATCTATGACCTTTGTGGTGGTGAGAAGGGTCTCCATCTGTGTAAGTGGATACTGCTGGTCATGTAATGTCTCGACACTCCATATCTGCAACCCGAGGGCTTCGAGACATGATCTCCTTAGTTATCCCACAAAATGGGGATAACATTTGGCTCCTACTTGGGGACATGCTTGCCGTAGAGTGCATGAGAACCACAACATCTCCTGGTAGACCTGTGCCTGCCAAATCTCAAACAAAAATACCAGGGCATCTAGGGTGGTGCTATCACCCTTCGTCCATATACGTAAATATCCAAAATAACAACTAATCTAGAAAAGAAAATTTTGACATTTTTTAAAAATTTTCTAAACTAAGCATGAAATCAATATGCAGGTAGAGCAAAATGAAATATGAAATGCATCTAAACTAATATGAGCAATCAAGATGCAAGTGCAGGAAATCAATATGACCTACCTACTTACTTGGGGCCTTGGGGCCCTGAAGATCGGGTGATAGGTGATGTCAGGTGAAGTCATACAACTAGTGCAACCAGTTGATCATCCCATCAAAGTATCTCCTCCTGAGCTTGATTATGTAAAACAACAAAGATAAGTCAAGCACGTAATGATCATGAGTATAAATAGATATATAATCAATCGTGAAATGAAACTCATGAAGATGGGTGGGAGGGAAGAAATCCTGCAGGAAAGAATATTTGCCACTCTAATAATGTAAGGAATCCTGCTTGAAGTGAGAGCTGTTATCACACAATCTGTACTTGCCCAAAGCCTAAAGGCAAGTAGGCCTAGATTGGCGTAACACGGACATAGTCCTATCATTGCCACCCCAACAAGATACCTCTTTCTGTTTAGGAGGAGGAGAACCTCACTCCAAGGAAGATGTCCCAAGACCTAGTTGGTTGATGAAGGGAGATAAGACAATGGTAAAACCCACCCGTCTCTCTAGGTCACTCAAATGAAAGAAGTCACTTGGTATGGTTTAAAGGGTCAAGGAGAAACTTGAGGTGAATGGTACCTGCCCTTTACCAATGAAACACCAAACATTAGCAATAACCAATGATATCAATGTTTCAAATTAGCGACCTCAAGATAGAAATATGCTACTAAAACACTCTTATGTATAGACAAAAGATAAAATGTATGGCAGCAGCAATATGTCCAGAAATTGCAAGTTGTGATGACAAAAAATATGATATAAACACTTTGCAATTTGATAGTGCTTTGTCACTTACAATTTCAAGATTAAAACAAGTCAATAAGTGACTTCAATGGGCTGTCAAAACACTTGTAACAGAAGTAAAATAAATAGTGATGAAAACAGCAAAACCACTTTAGAAAAGTACTTAAATTAGGCAATTAAACAAACACTTTAGCATGTATTGATAGTAGCTTGCCTAGTACAAGTGCTGGGTGGTCTTATAGACAATTTAAGGGGCTGTTAGGGGTTGCAATGATGGCTGTAACAGTAGTTACAACAACAACAACAACCTTCAACAACTTTAGAATTTGCACTTTGAATAATAGCAAAGGGAAGACTAGGGCCTTGGGGTGATAGTGCCTAGGCTAGTGCAAATTTCTGGGTAAGTTTTCTAGGTTAGTATACTTGTTAGGTTTGCAAAACAAGGGCTGCAACAGCAATTATGGCAGCAACAGCAGTGTGGCTGTTGGTGTTTCTAAGCTAGATTAGTGTTAGTGTTAGTTAGTAAGAGCTTCAAGGAAGAGAGTTTGAAAGTTTGTTTTGATCTCATTCATCCACACGAGCATAGAAATCAGTGCCTTTAGGGGCTTATGGAGTCAATAACAACAACAATATCACTTGGGAAATAAAGCAATGATAATACTTGTCTAAGGGAAGAGGTAGATGCAAGAGGTGTTGGCACTTCAAGGCCTCAAGCATCTAAGTCTCTAAGAGAGGTTTTGCTAGAGAGTAGGCACTTCTAGGCCCTAGCGTACCTTCCTTCCTTAGCCTTTTGAAAATAATTGGTAATTAGAGTGAGGTTATTAGAGAGTTAGCACTTTAAGGCTCTAGTAATCACTTCCAAAACAATGTATAATTGGCAAATTCAAGCTAGTAAAAAAGTTATAGGGAAAAATAAGCACTCTTGTTTCTCCCCTAGGGTTTACACAAGCAATTTCATAATCTTTGACATGAAACAAACAAATTTTACCACAAACATTCATTACATGAATAAAATGCAGATTTTCTACTTACTTCACCAAGAATAATCAAGTCAAACCCTAGTTGAAGACCATTCCACCATGAAAAATGCCAAGATACACCACCATAAAGCTTCGCCAAGAGATGCACACTAGTTATTTCAGCCAATAACCCTTAAAGTGGGCGAAAATTTCAGTCCACCACTTGTGTGTGATAAGTTATGATGAAAAAATGAACTTAGCCAGCCATATTTATATGGGAAATCCTAGCTAATTAATCCAAAAGTTGTGTCTTTTCATAAAATAGAGCCTACATGCCAATTTGCTCTTAAAATTCAAAATTAAATCAATTTTTCAAAATTAAAACCCTAAAGAGGGTGATGTCATCCTTCCTAGGGTGACGTTAGGCCTCCTCCATGAGACGTTGAGGTCATCTAGCAAAACGTTGGGCCTCCAAAGGCCCTCCTCCATGCCACACATGCCAAAACTGCAGCCCAACATCTCTCAATGTCAAACCCTAGCCCTGGGTGACGTCATGGGGCTACTAGGGTGATATCAAAGGTCTCCAAAGCCAACATCCAGGTGGCAAAGGGTGGCCCCTCATTATCTAGGCTTGCCAGGGTGCCTCCAAAGGAAACGTCCTCTTCCTTCACTGTGCAAACTGGTAGTCACTGTCTTGCCATAAGCTTGGGGTCTCTACATCCATCCTTGGGCTTCAAGCCCTCATGAAGGTCCGAACTGATCATCTCCTCATGAATACCTATCCACCGGGCAAAGTTCTGTAAAGACAACAAGTATGCCCTCCAGGGGTCCATGAGTCACAAGTATCATAACAAGTAAGTCACATCCAATAATTAAATTACCCAAACATGTGCATCAAACCCCCCTTAAGCCCAATCAAATGCTCAAAGACGTTATGCAATTTGACAAGTTAGGTTTGGAGAGGGTCTCAGGGTGTCCTATTGGGCTAATCCCTCTTAAATTTGGGGTGTTTCCTAGGTGGGGTCTACTCCAAGTCATGCAAGTGTATGAGGTGGCATGGGGTAAATATTTGGGCATGCGGTGTGCTACCACCCAAAGTTGCATGTGGATGGACTTGTAGTTGAGCCGCCAAAGATGAACAAGCTATTGTTCAAATTCGGAGTTCAGAAGTCCAACCAAGCCCCGTAGTCCCTTGTACATTCTTTAAATTTTCGTAATAGATGAGCTAGTATGATGAACTTTGTAAAAGGTCTTGGCCACTTAAGACCCACTCTCTAATGCATTTATTCTGGGGTGTTTTTTTTATCTAGCAATTCTAAGTTGTTTACAACAGCTTATGACTGTTGGATTTTTTCACTCATTTCTCCAAAGCTGGAGTATTTGTATTAGTGTCTGGGCCTTAAGGTGATGTCTGAGCCTAGTGTCTAATGTATATTACCATACTAGTCCTCAATTTTGAGTCAAATGGAAATACGCTAAGTCCCCCTTAGGTTTTTTTAATGTTTCTGGATAATATAAAATTTCCCGCAAAACAGGATATTTTAATTGTAATTGATAAATAATTTTAAAAAATTGTTACTAGGAGGCATCATATGCCTTAGGGGTATTCATTTTTTGTTTCGGAATACCCACTTTATCCATAGACCACATTTCGAGAGAAAAATAATGGTTATTAATCATTAAAAAATTAATTTCTCTCAAAATTATCCAAATAAAAGACAATTAAAAGGAAAAATCAGGATTCCTTAAAATAAGGAAACATGTCTCCCACATATTCCTTTTGTCTTAAGTCTTAAAGAGAGTTGTTGGATCTTTCCTAAATGAGAAATCACTTATCCTTGCGTCGACTTGAGTCTAGCCGTCGTTTCCATTTCCACTAAAGCGCTTTTCTATTTGTTTCCATTTCCACTTAAGGCAAGTCGCATGAACCGACTCACACACTTTTTTGGAATAAGAAACATCCATCGTTTTCTTTCACCACTCGACTTAACTCATCCTTTTTGCTTTTACCACTCACCATCCACCTAAACCTTTCCCATCTTTTTTCTTTTACAACTTGCCATTCACTCAAGGATGACTCGCCTTCTCATTTAGGAAATCCTAACCATTCACTTGGCTATTTAATAGAGGCGACCTACCTCTTGTTAGTTAGTTGGAGTTTTGGGAAGACACACTATCATTGTATTGTATCATACTTTTGCTATTGAGATTGAATAAAAGGCTTTGGAGGTCTATGAAGGAGTGTTCCAATGTGTGAATGTCAATTGTTGATGGTGCTACATTCATGAGGTGATATTATTTGAGTTATTTGCATGTTGCTTTGTTAAATTTGGCTTAAGAAGAATATTGTTATTTCATAGGGTTGAATTTGTCAACTTGGTTGCATGTGCAAATTCTGTGATTCATTTGCTTGAGAATCTATTTCATTTCATAAAGGTTTCGGTTGACTAATATGTTTTGCATAAGATCTCTTGTAGGTGTTTCCAAATATTTAACAAGTTGATGCATGTATTCTTCGATTAAAACATCTCATTTTGCTTGGAGATGTGGATGGGTTTGGTTACACTTTCTGCAAGCTCCAAGATCTAAGAAGCAACATAGTTCCTCTTCACTATTTCTAATACTCCATTGCCCAAGTCCTCTTTCCCAAGGAGTTGTATCTTTCTCTCTTACTCAAAAAATTTCTTTAAAATTTCTTTTCCTTTGGTTACTAGCTTGCATGCAAGGAAGTATTTGATTCATTAAATATAAATTCAATCCTAAATCTGTTGCATGCATGTGTTAAGATTAGATCTGAAGCTTAATTGAAAGAATATCATCTTTTATCTAGATCTAGTCCATTTTGCCTTGTTTTAGCTATTATTTCACAATAGGATCTTGAGGCTAATAATAAGAAAATTTGTTTGAGCTTTCAAATCATTTATTCGGCAATTATAGAGTGCTTTACTTTCTGATTTTAAGTCAGCCCAAAAGATCCTAAGGAGGCTAGCTTTCTAGCTCTCACTCCTAAGTTACTTTGCTTGCTTTAGCCTAGATTTACTTAGTTATTTTCTGCATATTTTTTGAGTTGACCAAAGACCATTCCCAAAGTGTTTTTGGCCATCTTTCAAGCTAATAACTTGCTGTTTTCACGCAGAAGTAACATGTACAAGGGGAGGCTCCGCCCAAGTTTCTAGGATTAAACCTTTTTCAGAAGCCCCCAGAGTTGCCGTGAACCTCTTAGATAATTTTTTGACTTTAAAAAACATTGTAAGCCTTGGTCTTGCACTTTAAAAGTAGTGTAGAAGCTGAATAAGTTTGCAAGCCACAAAACTCGTGTTTTCTTCGTTTCCCCCACCCTAAGGGGAAACAGGTGTTGGTGTCTTCTTTTGGCTTCGGGGTTGTTTCCCGTTTTGTTCACTTAGCATTTTCAGTTATACTTGGATAAAAAGATAAAAATAACTCACATCATTAAATTTAAACTCTAAAAAATCAACCACAACAATCTTAGAATAGTTCTGTTTTGTAGAATACTAATTGCTAGACTAGTTCCTTTTTGCAATTATTTGGAATAAACCTTAGTTACTCAACCGCGTATGCAAGCCCGTTGCGACTTTCAAGTGGTATTCGGTGGCCCAGAAACGAACTTGAGTAACACATGCTAGTTTTAATTAGAAAAATCTATCTTATTGTGCTAATGTCTAAGACCTCTACCCTGGATGGAGTGTGTTAAGTTAGGGGGAAACTTTGAGATCTAGGTTCTCTCCTCGTTGGACCTACGACACACCCAGTCAACAAGTCTATAAGAACCCAAGATTAGCAAGTAAGATAGGCCACATAAACACTTTTGCACACCAAGAGTGGGGACCCCGACTTTAATCCCCACTTCACTTTTATCCCAGACTAATATACTGTTCTTCCACAAATAATAAAATACTCAAGATAAAATAAACGTGACATATTCAAAACATCACATTTACTTTTCCTGCACTGGTCTTTACTTTCATCTATCTGACTGGATTATTTTACTTCAAAGCATTTACTATTCAAATCATCTATATTTGGAGTATGTTATAAATGTGAATGACTCTTTGCATGACTTCAAAGCATTTACCATTCAAATCATCTATATTTGGAATATGTTATAAATGTGAATGACTCCTTGCATGTATTGACAGGGTGTATCCCTTTAATTATATTTGAGTCATATGTTGTTGTTATAAATCTTGTTTCATCATATTAACTCCTAGAAGTTGCTTTTATCATTCTTAGATTAAAAGCCTTAGATTATTTTCTTAGGGACTACCCCCCTTGGCTTCGCTAGGAGTTGGCCTAGATGGAGAAGTTGAGAATAGAGGTGACAATATCTCAACTTGAAACTTGCCGCCAAGGTTGCACCCAGTGGATTAAGATTTCTCCACGCTAACCAGAGGTGCAAATTAGACTGCAACAGGGTGCATGTGATAACAGGGAAATGTAGAGTCTTACCTGTGGATGCCTTTGTGGAGGGTGAGCTGCACCTTGTCATGGATGCAATTGTTTCTTAGCCCATTCATTGCCATTTATTCTTATCTTTATTTCTTTTGATCTTTTTCTCTTGTGCTACAAGGGAATAGTTGAGGGCCACTGTCCTGGCTTGATGACTAGAGGTGACAGTGTTATTCACAAACATTTCACGGAAATGAGAAGGTTGGCTCGTAAGGAGACCCCCTTTCTCTTGGCTATGCCACCAAGAGCCACTACCCTGGTTTGGTGACCCGATAGGTGGTAATGTCATACCGCTACATGTCCATGGTCATAATAGGCTGGCTCATGATGAGACCTGCTATCCATCAACTAGTACCTTGAGCGTTTATGTTATCTTGTGGGTCCCCTTTTCTTACTGAGAAGCTTTTCACTGCTTTCTCGAGGATCCCTGGGCGAAGCATCTCGAAGGTTTTTATTCTTGCCAACTACTTTTACCCTCTGGGCCTTTAGCCCCTTCTTCCCACGAGGTAAGGGACAACCCTTCCTAGTGTAGCCAATCCCAATGCCCAAAAAGGAAGGGGAGATGAAAGGAATAAAGATGGAAAGTGGTAAGTATGGAGGGAACGAACGATGACTTTTCAAAGATCCATCTAGTAGCAACCTATCCTAAAGGGAAATCAACTTATTAGGGCACTGTGTCACCCTTCCAGGTTTGAACGAGGCAAAGAGCATAATATCCAAGAAAACGTCATGAAATGAAGAAAGACTTAATGCAACATGTTCAAGTGGTTTAAATATCGGAGTGATACATACCACGATACCCAGACTCATTACCTCATGGAGCAGGACCCACTGCCACTTTAGGACCATGCCGGTGTGATGAATACTGTTGTTGGTGATATGTGGACTCACTAAAGAAAAGAGGGGCCCTCCAAGGCCATGCTTAAGTCGTCTGGCTGGACCTGTGGGCCTCGAGATGTGATCTCCTTAGTTATCCCTAGGCTAGGGGATAACAATAGCCACAAGCTTGATCAATCCATCTCTGAAGGGGGCTACTATATGTAGACGAAGGATCATCTTCATCTGCGCACAAAGACTCACTGCTTGTCGAGGACTGAGAGGAAATGAGAGATCAAAAGAATACTTCATGGTCTGTTGGAGAAGAGGGTAAGAGGTAAGGGACATGCTCAGGTGTAGAAAAACACTGCTTCTTCACCTGTGAATCTTCATGAAAATATCCAAGATGAAAATACTTCTGCTTTGAAGAATGAGCCTCTGATTACTCTGAGGTGGCCATGTCCTGGTATTCCTCCAAAATTGAGGACGAAAGTGGTTGAGTGTCCCCGAATAAAACTGTAATCATGTCATCATCAGGATCCCAAACATATGAATCATATACGCATGAAAAATAGTCCTCTGAAGATGACATCTCAAACCCCTTTTCTTGAGGGCTACCCTCAATGTTGTAAATGGGGTCTCTATCGAAAATGAGATGACCAAAATCCCACTTGCTTTTGCCAGTCTGTATGAAAGTGTCTATATGCTGATCGACCATATGTAAAGGTTCTCTCACAAGACCATCAACAAAAGTGACCATCTCTTTGTCTTCGTGTGCAGGAGGAGTAGAGGCATGGATGTCTTCAACAGGCTCCTCACATTCATCACCGAGGCTAATTGCTTCTTGAACTTCATGAATAGGAGGATAGCACCGCTAGACAAACTCAACTACATCATGTGGGAGAAAATATAATGATACCTCAACATGTTTCACTTCATCAAGATTCTTTTTTCTCTTCAAGGGCATGCTCCTCCATCGCCTCTTCATCACACAAGGCTTGATTCTTAATGTAGAGTGCTTTATGTGCCTTTTTTTAGAAAGAGCTGTCGCATCCAAGGGCTCCGCTAACACCTCTTCACTTCCAAAGTCACGGAATAAAGTGTCATCAAGATCTTCAAAAGCATTATAACTCATCATGTTCTCTTCTTGATGTGTGGGAGGAACAAAGGGCTAGATGTCTTCATCAAATGGAATGGCAGTTATGAGCGCTTCTTCTTCATCAAATCTCTCGTCTGGATCTTCATCATGATCTTCTTGGTAACTTTCTTCATATATCTATCCTTCAAGCACTTCTTCATCATCAAGGGCATGAAATAACTCTCTTATACGATTCATCATTTTCTTAGCAGCTTTATTAGCAACCTTTTCCTTTTCCATTTGTAAAAATGCCATCTTCGAGTCATAACAAGTTCTGGATGAGGGTTCATCCCATGGTGCCATAATTCTATTGATCGAAAGGACACCTCAATGGAGTCGCCAGGTGAGATCAAGTGTCACCAAAGGAGGGAAAGGGGGAAAGAAGGAAAGGTGGGTTCGTGGAAAGTGGAGTCGCCAGACAAGCTTTAAGGGAAACTTATCAAGGGTGGAAAAGGGAACATTCTTCAGTGGAGTTGCCAGGCAAGCTAAGGGATAGAGGCTTTGTGAGGGAAGCTTGCGAAAGTGTCGTTAGGGCATGAAGAGGATTCAAAATCCTCCCTGGCAATGGTGCCAAAATGTTATCGCACAAGTTGTAGGTTGGGCAAAGCCCGACCCAACCACCAAAATGACAACAACTAAGGGACACTATACCCAATGTCACCTCAATATCGGTCTCGCACTTCGAGGGTGACTAGGTCACTCTAGGGAGGCGATCCCGGTGACCCTGGGTGATTGAGATGGATGGAAGGGAAAGAAGAGAAGTATCCCCCTAAAGGTCAGTGATGGAAGAGGAAAGATGGCTTTGATGACTCGTCTCCGGGTGTTTTAAGGTTGCCAAGTCTTTGGATGCCTGCAAAGGGTGTTTGTACCTGCCTGAGACACAAGAAAAGCCACACTTGCATATAGTAATGTTAGGTGAACAAGCAAGTTAAACTTGCTGTCCCTAATTGCAACAATAATCAATGATATATATCGGCACATAAAAGATAATAAGGGCCACAATATAAGTGCTAAAAGTCCAATTGAATAAGCACGAAACAAGCTAGTAAAAACTAGTTTATCTCAACAATGATAGAACAAGACTTTAGCACAAAAAGAAAGACTGTCATAAAAAGCTAACTGCAATGATATTTATCAGCCTTATGGCTGTAACAAACTTGTTATTACAGCAAGATATTTAACCACTAAAACTTGCTCAAAACTTGCCAAAAGATGTGTTGTACTTAGTAGATTATGTGGGCAGATTTTAGACAATTTTCAATGGTTAAATTAAGAGTTATTGAAGAGTTTGGTTAGGGTTTTCTGCAGCCCTAATGGCTGTAGGTTAAATTTGTAACAACATCAAGAAATCCTTGGAGAAATGAAATGCCCTAGTGGCTCAAGAAAACACTTATAGCATAGATTTGATTCCACTAGGAACAACTTCAAAATCACGAAATTTCACGTTTCCAAAGCAACAATTTTATATCTCCAATGCAACAAGTGATGACCAGTGCCTTTAATGATTGGGTTAATGGAGTCAAGAAAAGAAAGAGTTAGAGGTACTACCTCCTTGGGGGTGTAAATCCTCCTACTCCCCAAGGCAAGTATCTCTAGCTAGGGTTTAGACTAAGAGGGTGTATGCACTTATACTTCTCTTAGTAAACCCTTATTAAATCAACAATACTTAAGCATAAAATGATGGAGACTAAGGTGGGGGTATATGACCTTATACTTCCCACCTAGCTCTAGCAAAATAACCTTGTCTTGAATAACAAATGATAGCACAAAGTAAAATCCTTACCAATTCAAGAAAAATTGCTAAGACAAACCACCACAATAGAAAAAGAAGAGCCTTCCAAGGCTAGCGCATCACTCCCACCACCCAATAATCAAGAGAGTAGCCATACACAAGAGCACAAGAGAGAAAATAGCCAAAGATAGCGAAAATTTCAGTCCAAGTATCCTCTCACAAGAGGAGAGTTATGTTTTAAAATGAGATCTTATGATCTCTATTTATACCAAATGTCACTAAAATAGTTTGTCCACATAATTTTAGGGTAAACCACAAGACTAGGGGTCAACAACCCTAATCTTGCCCCTTTTACAAAGATAATATTAAACAATTCCCTTAAAATTTGTTTTTACACAAAAAGAAACCCTAACTTAAGGTGTCGTCACCCTTTTAGGGGACGTTTTGACACTAGGAGCAAGTCGTCGGTGTTGGAGAAGTGTAGTTAGGCTTCCCAAAGCCACATGTCAATCATCTAGGTCATTTCTTCATGGTCAAAGCCTCATTCTCCTCAAAATGTCCTTGTGTCAATGAATAATGACTTCACCACCAAACCCTATCCCTCCTAGATGATGTCATGGCTCCAAAGGTGACGTTTTGCCTCTCTTAGAAAAAATGTTTGGCATGTGAGGGCTAGGTCATGTCGTCCACAATGTCTTCTAGGCCTCCGAAGGTATGTCTCTCTCATCCGGCATGCAAGCCCTTGGCATCCAACCCGTGGGCTTCAAGTCCCATGGAAGCCCAAGCTAGGCTTGTTCCTCCAAAACTATCCACCAACTAGGTCCTACAAAGACAAATAAGCACACCCTCCCAAGATCTCAAGTCAAAATATCATGATGAGTAAATCAAATCAATAAATGAGCCACCTAAGCATGTGCATCAAAGATTACCCTATCAAAGAAGTGCATGCTCAAAGACATTATGCTACTTTCCAAACTTGGATATGGGAGGGTTGACAAGGTGTTCTATTGGGTAGATTTTTCCTAGGTCAAGGAGTGTTTCCCAAGTGACCCCTCTCTAAGCCATGTAAAGTGGAAGAAGTGGTTAAGGATCAAGACTCAATGGGCATGGGGTTCATGACATACTAGGGGTTGTAGTGTCTCATTCATGGGTGCCTTTGTAGAGGGTGTGTGGCACCTTAGTTTGCAATGGAATCTTTCCAAGCCCATCGTTTTTCCATTCTTTATTTCTTTCGTGTTTTAAGGAACGAGTTGAAGGCCATTGTCCTAGCGTGGTGTCCAGATAATGACAATGTCCCTCACAAATACCTTGCAGAAATGAGAAGGTTGGCTTGTGATGAGACCCCCTTTCTCCTAGTTGTGCAACAGAGAGCCACTATCCGGGCTTGGTGGCCAGAAGATGGTAATGTCACACTGTTAAGCATCGATGATCATGATAGGCTAGCTCGTGATGAGACCTCCTATCCTCCAACTAACCCACTAAGCATTCTATCTTTTATTCTTTTGGGTCCCCCTTTTCTTACAGATAAGCGTTTCATTGCTTTCTTGGGGGATCCCTGGGCGAAGCATCTGGAAGGTTTATCTATAGGATTTTATCTTTTACCCAACAACAATCCCTCTAGGCCTTCAACCCCTTCTTCCCATAGAATGAGGGATAACCCCTTCTTGGGTCAATACACCCTAAAATCCCAAGAGACAAGGAAATGGGGGCTTTAAGTGATGAAAAGTGGTAAGTATGGCTGGGAATGGTATGATGGCTCTTCAAGGGAGTTCCTAGTAGCAAACCCATTATCGAGGAAGACCACTTACTAGGGCACAATGTCAACCACCAAGGTGAAACATGGCAAAAGGCATAATGTCCAAGCATATGTCATGAAATCTAAAGCAGTCTAAGATACAACATACTCAAATGCCTCAAATATTGAAATGACACTCACCATAATACCTGACTTGTACCTCGTGGAGGAAGGCCGAGTGCCTCTCTGAAGCCAGCTGGTGTGGTGGATGTCATCTGAAAATCTATGACTTCTGTGGTGGTAAGAAGGGTCTCCATCTGTGTAAGTGGATATTGCTAGTCATGTAGTCTCTCGACACTCCATATCTGCAACCTGAGGGCCTCGAGACATGATCTCCTTAGTTCTCCCACAAAATGGGGATAACAGTGTCTATTGTACTTTCATGATGATGTTCAACAGGATAGATAACCCTTTTGAGAAAGAGGCCACATCTTTGCTATACTTTGGAGCACCCTGGTGGTTTTAATGGTGATATGATACTAGACTCTTGTGATGGAGCACTTAAGCTTGTGAGGTGTCTATTTTATTCTTATGTTGATATTTAGCTAGATAGACAACCAAATTTGTGGAGAGCTCACTTCTTGGGCTTGTTTTGGAGCACCCTTGGGGGTTTGGTGATGCTACTGAGATATGAGTTTCTGATAGAGCGCTCTAGCTCATGAGATGTCCATTATATTCCTGTGATGATCCTTGATGTAAACGACAATCAAATTTGCAGAGCATTTACCGTTTTGTGCAATTTAGAGAGACCTAGGGTTTCATGCTAGCACTTGGCATGGTTGATGAATTCACATAGTTTGGATAGAGCGCCTTGGAAAATCTTGTGTCTATTATGGTCCTATGGTCATACTTGATTGGATAGATACTTCATCTTGGTGAGTGCTCCCCTTTACCATGGATTTCCAACACTTGGCACAACAATCAGGTGGTTTTCAACTTGTGGAGGAGGATGAATGGCATAACACTTTTGGTGAGAGCGCCCTGGAGTTTTATGTGTCTATTGAGGTCCCATGGAGGTATTCTACATGATAGACACTTACTTTTGGGGAGCACTCCATTTCCTCATGGTCTTTCAAGCATCGATGGTATGGATGGAGGGGCCAACCCACTCCTTGTTGCACATTTGAATCCACTATTAGAGATTTTGGCTTTATTCTTATGTTTTTTGGTTGACATTGCACTTTTTGATGACATTACAACTCATTCACTTGAAGCGCTCCATTGCTTGCACACCCGTGGAGGCATTTCTCATGGATTGAGGCTATGGATGGTTGTTGCTATACACATGTGGAGGTTGTCGGGATGTATTGATGACTTGGCCTTTGGTTTGAGTTGTCTATTCTATGCTAGTCAACCTCTTATCTTGATATCTACTACACCTACCTTGATCTATGTATGACTTGGAGCTACACATGCCACTTGGAGGGTTTGTTGCATATCTTTTGGAGTTGTTTACACCTTGGAACTTGAGCTTGATGATTTCTCACACTTTTACTTGAGCGCTCCACATTTTTAGCCATCTAATTCCATGATGAGGACTTGAGGAGGCTATTTGCATATGTTTCCATGCCATTTTGTTAGAGATGTCCATTGAGGAGTTGGATTGCACACTTATACATGCATTTGGATGAGGTCACCTTGCACACTTCTCCATGAGGGCGTCCACTTTCTTTAAGTGTCTATTTGGTCTTCCGCCAATGCATTTGGATGAGGTCACCTTGCACACTTCTCCATGAGGGCATCCACTTTCTTTAAGTGTCTATTTGGTCTTCCGCCACTACTTCTACCTCGGGATCATGCACATGCCACATGGATTCATTCTACATCACATTTCATGGGGTGACCTTGTCTACTAGTCACATGTGTGGTTGAGGTTGGTTACTTGCACATCTATCCATGGATTGATTGGAGGAGATCATTTGTACATGTCCCTTGCTTCTTTATTGAGGTCGTTCCACTTCATGCATTCCTATCTCGCATGTGGGACACTTCTAGGAGGGCACACAAGTAGATAAGTATCTACAAGCTGTTTTTGGAAGCTAGACATGGTCAATCTCTCAAACCAAGGAGGCATCCTCTTCTCTTGGCTCTATTTTTGGATTGTAGTTGTAACCAATGTTGCCAGAGCGCGAAGCTAAGTGGGAGTGTTTTTAGGAAGCGAAGTGTCGGGAGCGTCATTTTCAAAAAATCCTCGGAAGTGAAGCGTCCCAGAAGCGTCTATTATAAATATATATATATATTTTTTTTATATCTATTGCGTTTATATTAAAAAAAACATGCAGAAAGACAAATTAGCTGGAGAATGTATGAAAACATGCATATTTGTACATTGTAACATTAAAATGGCATCCATAGTAGTAAGTAGTAGTACATCAATGATTAATCATTCGAGCATCAACCATCTAGAATCTAGCAATTACAAAGTTACAAACCAACATACAA
>SNQJ01S0121885.1:6465-26963 GCA_010110895.2 Picea sitchensis | reverse complement strand
AATCAGGGTTCAACAGTGCATAGAAGAAGTTATGGCAGACATCAAAATAGGTTTGAAGGCCACTGTTTCTTTTGTTATAAGTATGGACATAAGGATACATTTTGTAATAGTTTTTCAAGAAAGATAAATGCACATAACAGTCATGAAAGGTCTAATGTTGAATATGGAAGAGGACATGGTAAAACTAGTCAAAACAATATGAACTAATCTTACAACAGATTTGACACCTTAAGATATGAGAATGAATGTTACAAGTGTAACAAATTCTGGCATGTGTCAAGAAATTGTCCTATGAGTTTTCAAAAAACTAATGAACCCACTTACACAGATCTGAAAACCAAATTTTGGAAAAAGAAAAGTGAAAATCTGAACATTGAAAAATGCATTATAGCTCTACAAGCAGAACATAAAGTAAAATGGGTTGTGGATACTGGATGTTCAAAGCATATGACAGGTAGAAAACAACTATTTATTGAACTAGATGAAGGAAAAGCAGGTACAATCACCTTTGGAAATGATCAATCAGCTAGGATAGTTGGAAAAGAAACTGTATGTCTAAACAACAAGAAAATCATGGCTAAAAATGTCTTATTGGTTGAGGATGGTCTGCATGCAGTTGGTGACATTCTCACTAAGATAAGTACCGGTTATGTGATGAATGTATATGGGGCATTGTCATTTATGTGTTATTTTATGGGTTTTATTGCTTGTGTGAGCATAATTGTCCGTATGTTTAAGGGTATACCCCTGTATACGCTAGATGTCTGTGTTTATTGTTAATTCAGTCTGAAATCGTATATTTACATAATGCAACTGTTTGTTTATGCTTTATATGAGAAGCTTCTGCTAGATCGTTGTATGTATATGTTTAATTGCATACAATCAATATGTATGTATGCCTGTGTGTGTATATACGTATATAAAAGAGAAAATGTTAGGTGACATAGCTTAGTTGAATACTAGGTGCGTTACAATATAATGTCAGAACTAAGTTAAGTGTCTGAGTAGTGACATTCCCCAGCCTGCTAGTGGTCAGGGGTATGCTACACAGGGTTATGAAACAAGCTGATAAACGAGGGTGATGAGTGACTAAGGAAGTACTCAGGTAGACCTCCTTGCTTGGTATAGAGAGAACCTGTTGCCAATATCCTATGTAAGGAGGAGAGTAACCTTCGTCCCTAACTGTTTCTAAGCTAAAAGAAAGAACTCTATCTTAGAGCATCATGGTCTATCTCAGGGGTGGCCAATGGTAAATCCTTTAGGAGTGGATGAGCCTATGGTTGGGTGGAAATAGACACCTCTTTTAGTAGTCACATCATGTTATCTGATTCAGATAAGTATTTTCATACTTTATGCATTGAATTGGAATAATGGATGAATGAATGTATTTATACATCTAAGAATGATTTTTGTATTGAATGATCAAGCTATGTGTATGCATTTATCTTCTTGTGAACCTATTCCTCTGATTGAGCGTCTACATGCCCCAACTTAGCATTCGAGGTGTTGTGGGATGTAAACATGTAGGACAATCGAGATAGAAAGTATTGCATCCTTCTGGCCCTATCCGTCTGAAGAGGATATCTTCTTCAAACTCCTTGTTGTGCGACCGGGATATCATGCTTAGGCCCTTAGCAAGTTCACGATGAGGAAGTTGTGCTTATCTCATGAGAGTTAGAAGGACATATGTGACCAAGATCTAAGAACCCTATGCTAAGCCTAAGGGAGCTAAGTCCTTCCGTCTTTGGAGCTTCAAAAGTTCAGGACTTTGGAGTATTGTTAGCCCTAATAGTCACATATCGACTAAAGGTGATCGAGATTCATGATTACCTGTAAGGTCAATCGATGTTGGGCGATTACATTAGTGGTTATATGAACCTGTCTTACAGACTAAACCATGATCCAAATCTCCATTGTGAAGTAGCGTGACCCACCAATTGTTAATGCTTGGGGTTCCCCTCAGCCATTGGATCTACACCGAGACGACTTCAGCGAATTTCTTCTTTGGGAGAATGGAGCGGCCATAAAGCCAAAACCCCCTAAGGCCGTAGCCCTGAAGTGATGTGGACTGTTGATCTAAGGATCCTTTGGGATCCCCCGCAGCCGTCGATATATAGGGTCACATGGCACTAGATCCTTTAGTCCGAAGACTGGGCACTCCAGGAGAAAAGAGGAGTTTGCATCGCAAAAATCCTGAATGCTAAATCCCCAAAGTAACAAGATTCATAGATCTATGGATCTATGTGGTCGAATCTCAACCATGAGATATGAGAGGTTTTAGAAGGTTGTCAGTCTAGCATGATGTGGCAAGTCGACGTCACCAGGGTGACGTGGATTCATGATCGATGTGCCATGTGTCAGCATGATTTCTACTTCTCCTAGACCCTATATGCATATTGGAATGTGACATGTGTCACCCCCAATCCTTCTACGTGTCATTCCCTGGTATGTTCCTGCCTAGCCAAAGTGGTTGGTGAAGTAACCAGAACTCTGGGAGTTCAGGACTTCGTGACTCCGGAGGATTTGGGGTGTAGCATTATAGAGAGACCCAAAGGATGAAGGTCGGAACCACATGACAAGCTTAAGAGATTTCGGGAGTTCAGGAATTCATAAGGTCTTGTGCGTAGACAGTAAGGAGGCATTCAACGTTGAAGCGTTGAAGTGCCAAAGTGTTGAATTTCCTCTTGGCCTATGTGTTAGATGAAGATTGATTCCAGTCGTGGGATCGAACGGTGGATGGAATTCCACCATGGATGAAGGAACTTGAAGACAATACATGTGAGGTGGATTCATGTGGAAGCCACGTGGCCCTCAACCAATGAATGCCTGAAGAACTCTGGGAAGCCATAACTTGCAACCCAAAGCTCAGATTTGAGCCTAGTAATAGTCATTAGAACACTACCGGTAAGTAGAAGAGGATAAAGACATCGGATAGAGAATTTGAGATGTTAAGGAGAGCGAAATTTTGATGCCCCATCCCTAGGAAAGATACTCAGGGGTCGGGTATGTTACAACAAATAACTAGGAAGTTTTTTTGGGGACAGTATGGTTATGATACTTTTGGATATGGCCATATTATATTTTGTTGATATTTGAAAGATTTGATCATAATTATGAGAACGAGAGTTACAAGGAGGATATTTTTGAAATCAAAAGATTGAGTTTTATTTTTCATGTTTGATGATTATTAAAAGTAATAAATGGGAGTCACAAGGGGTCCCACCTATTTATTTATTATTAATTAAGACATTTATTTATATATACTATTATTACTTGTCTCAACTAATTGTTTAAGATAATTTGACTTAACTAAAGAAAGGTAGTTGAACTACCCTAACTTATTGAGAAGGAATAAAAGCTCAATGAGATGAAGAGACAAAGGGGGGGAGAGAATAGAAGGAGAACTACAACCATAAGGTTTTTTCTATGCTAGTGAGATATTTTCAACTTTCATTCATTTTGAGTTTACTAGAAGGCTTAACCCTCTTGATGACAACAGGTTCTTATTGAAGGCAACAGGATTCAAAAAACTGAATCATATATTTCAACAACTTGTTTTAAAGGTGTATGATTTATCTTTGGCAGACTGTGTACTTTTGTTTGTGCATGAATTGAATTTCATGATCGATAAATAATATCTTGCAGAGTCAAGTGACAACATTTTGTCGCAAGCTGATCCAGATCTTCAGCTTCAGTTTTCTTCTTGTTGTCGGAGTTTTTTTTTATGGTTCCCATCAAAGGTTTCTAAATTTGAATTTGGTCCCTATCCTTGCAGGTGTTTGTGATGCAGGAGCATTGCCTTCAACGTCAACAATGCACATGTGGAGGCAAATAGAGGACATCTCAGCAATGTCAGAATTTCAAATCGAGCATTTAACTCAGAATTTAATGGGTTGTTGAGATATTTTTGTAACAACATTTTTTAAAATGTAACTTGTTTGTAAAGTCTTGAAGGACTGTAAGAAACTGCAAATATGGAGTGTCGACTCTATCTGGTAGTAATTAGCAGTTATTGCAATAGGACAGAGTAGGTGTTAGTTTTGAAGTTTGAAATGATAGATTTCAGAATAGGACAAGACAGCTCATGGAGTCGGTCCTTAGATAGTTGATTTTTACACTGTAATAGAGCAGTATGGAGGAGTATTGTAAGAGAGATCAGTAGAGAAGAGTAGAATAGCATAAATAATATGTATTTTGTTTTCATGAATGAACAGAACAGAAGTTGTCCCAAATGTAGTGTCCCCAAGGCCGAGCCTCGATGTAAACCATGATCTGAAAGAGATTGTAAATATGCGTTATAGGCTGGTGAGCCAAGTTTTGTATAAGCTGGTAGGCTTATGTGTTTGATTAGGCTAAAGAGCCTAAGGGTTGAAGGCCAAGGGCTTGGATTTTGTATTTGTATGTATGTAGCACATCAATAAAATATAAACACCGCCAAGTGCAGATCGACCATGATGAATGAGTGATGGGGGACTGAGCATCCACAAAGTGGGCAAGGGATTAGGGGCTGGAAGGTGGGAAAAAGGGGTTGAGTGTTGAGCCTAGGGGCTAAGCCTAGAGGGCTTAGGCCTGGAATAATATTTTAATATTATTTCCAAAAAGAGCCATGTGCATATTATTTTATCCTAAGTTCCTAAAAGAGCCATGTGCATATTATTTTATCCTAAGTTCTTGGCAAAGGGGGAATGTGCAAAGGGATGCACGCTGTGGGAATGTATGTAGTTCCCGTGGTGACAAGTGTCAACCCTGACAACATAATCGCCTAGATGAACCGTGTGAGGGGAGCTTCTCCATTCTACCCGACCGTCTGAGGGGGAACTAGTCGGACCTCTGCAAGATTACACTCGTACCATTCCGAAACAGAAACCGTGATACGATCCCGTGATTATAGAACCCGTTGGGGAAGCATGTTTTTTCCCCACTAGTTATTGGGCGGCCGACAAAGTGTTGGACTGCGCGTAGCATATTGACTAGAGTAAGTTCGTGCTGAGCTGGTGTATGTCTTCTCTTCTGGTGAGGGAGGTGACCGTGGTTGGAAGAAGTAGGTTGTCAAGCCCATAAGCATTCTCTCAAAGAGAGAGAATCGCTGGGAATTATTTTCCCTAGGTGCCAATTGCAGCTACATGGCTTAGAGACCTCCTGTCCAACATGTTGTTGAAACCCCAGAAAGGAAGTGCGACAACCGACGGACTATGGAGTAGAGAAGGGGAACACTTCATAGGTGGGATAGGCATGTGGGGAATGAGAGTCTAGTAGTAGTGGGCTTAAGATGGTGTCTTTGGGAAGAACCTTTCCAGATATTTCTATGTTGTTTCCCTATAACCTCAACCTATACTAGGATTCCTCTACCCTTGGTGGAGTTTAGTCCCAAATCAGGGGTGATCCACTGCTGAGATGATGAGTAGTGTGGTCTAAGGTCGAGAGGTTCATGGAAGGCCTTCACTTGGTTGGTGGATTTCACCCATTGTTACAAGATAAGTGTCTAACCATGTTCTTATCACATTTGGCATGACCATGCTGTATATATATTATGATTCATGTTTTCCTACCGTATATGAATTAATATGAAAAGCTAATTGTTTGTTGATCATGGTAGTAATTCATATGAATACTGTGTGTTGAATGTGTTTAATTGTTAAATGCATGTGAGTATATAATTGACTGTATGTGTTATGTAAATTCAACACAAGTGTATATAAATTGTTATATTGTGCGTTAAAATCCTTGGTCAGCAAAAGGTGCACTACAAATTGGTACCGTGAGCCATGTTTCGACGCCGAAGCCTAGATGGGCCGTTGATGGCCGGACCGAATGCGAAGGAAATTGAGTAGAGGACCCGCCTTCGACCCCCGCTTTGTTCGAAGTGACACAAGGGGACACTTGACGAAGTTTTTATTAAGCTCAGAGGATCATAGACCATACTACGTGGTGTTAGGAACCAAAGGATCTGCTCGAGGGAAGGTGAACCCTTGTAACCATCAGATTTGGAGAATGTGCACAAGTTTTAAAGCCTTTGGATATTGCACAAGGGATTGGAAAAATTGGCGATATCGCCGTAAACCTTGGATTATTAGGGAATGGTCTGAGCCGGCCAAATCTTAGTCGGAAAACCACCAACGCTGGACCCGGCCGAGATGCCCGAATGTTAAACCTTAGTATTTAGGGGTGAAAGCTCCAATTAGCTTAGAGAGAATCGAGCCATCCATTCCAAGGAAGGACGATTATAGCGTGATCGCCCAATTCGTGAGATCTAGACACCCGACTCACATAGGTGAGCTTTTTATCTTACGCTGCAGTAGTCCCAAGATTGAATCGGATCGTCCATTCGTTGTGGACGCATGCGGGCGTTAATCCGCAATCTAGAAAGTCTTGATAGAAGAGTCATCCATCGAAAAATCAGGATTCAGAGAACGCGGGAACCCTGAGGATGTTTGTGTTTCAGCTTTGGAAAGTCTAAAACCCCGATAGGAGGTACGAATGTGGTCATATAAGGGGAGAACCACGCGACACTACATGGTGAAGCACTACATGCCGGGATGTAAAGAGAAGCTTGTGAGAGGTGGGATCCGATGACGCCGTTGAAAGTTTAATGCGGACCCTCATGAACGCATTCACATGCCACTTGGTGAAGGGCGACAAGCCGGGCCCGGAGGATAAAGTAATTCACGATTTTGTGGATTCACAATATAAGTGCATGGGATCTTGACATTGAAACTCACAAAGTCGCAAAGTAGCGAAAGAATGAGAGGAGAAAGTCAACATCGCCGTGGTTTTCAGAAAGGGAGGCGCTGGTTGGACGCCACAACTCAATGGTTGTTATGCAGTGAAGAGTGCTAACACTTAGAATTAGACCTAGACTACGGTCATGCATAGAAAACCCTAGCGAGGAGAGAGCCATACCCTTGTCGATCTCGAGTATCGACAAGGAGGAATGAGTCGGTTGTTTTCGACTCACGAACTCGCGAGATCATGAGTTGTGAAAAGGGTGGCTTGGATTTCGTATTTTTAACCGTTGGATCTTCGTGGACCGAGATTTCAAAGTTCTAAAGTCCCAGAATTGGGTAACCAAACGAGCTCGTAAAACTCTAATTGAATCAAAATATCTTCGCTTGTTTGTATTGGTTTATAAATGTTATAGATTGTTTTGAAGGTTTAATGGAATGACAAACTTCAAATTGAATTGCATAGTGCATGCGTAGAGTTCAACTAAGGTCAGGATTCCAGTTAACCAAAGCCAAGTATGGAGGAAGAGTGATTACTCCTAAAATAGAAGATGAACATGAAGGAAAAGATGTTAACCTAGGAGTCAAAGGATTGAACTCTACCGGACATGGAAAGGAGATGGATAAAGAAGGCTCACATGATGAAAATCATTGAAAGGTTGCAAAGAGAGGCTAAGGCTCACCGAGATGATAGCCAAAAACTTATTAAAGTCGTGTATCGCAGTGGTGTATTAAACTTAAAATTTTGAAGAGCCCGGAAAGAATAGAGAGAAGAAACTTGAGAAGAGAAGAGACTCCTGGCAATGCATGGTGAGTCGCAGAAATCATTGGAGAAGAAGTAGATCAAGGAGTGGTAGTCGACATCACAATCACTCCCAAAAACATTCAGACAAGGAGATAGACAAAGGCCTGGAGCCCGTTCCCCACCGTAAACATCTAAAATTTGGAAAGGAGGAATTGAAGGAGAGATGGACAAAATTAAACCCTCCAACATTTGATGGAGAGCACAAGAAGGAGGAAGATGCTGAAACTTGGTTGTTGGGAATGAAGAAATACTTCCAAACAAGAGAATTATTCACTTCAAGGAGGGGAAGAATTGCAATGTACCAAATTGAAAGGAAAAGCATCCATGGTGGGACCGCTTGGTGCGTACAACACATCGAGAGAAAGAGGTCACTTGAAGGACTTAAGAGGTATTTCGAGAAGAAATACCGCACTAAAAGATACTATGATAGCATTTAGCGAGTTTTTCAAACTCAAGTTGGGAAATATGACCATTGATGAGTATGAACGAAGTTTTCCTGGAACTACCTGGCATGTTCCATTCATCAAAGACGAGAATGTTAAAACCGAGGTATCTGAGTGGATTGCCACCTTTCATTGGCGACAAGATTCAATACAATGATCCTAAGACCATGGAAGAAACCATAAGAAGTATTGAAATGCCTATACCTAACAACAAAGAGAAAAGCCTACCTTCTAGAGGCTATTTGGGATGACTAGAAGAGGGTTAAGAAAGAAAATCGTGAGGCTGAAGGGAAATAGAACTCCCTTTTTCAGAAATAGTCTCTTCATGGACAGCCATCATTTAGAGAGTCGAGAATGACTCAAGAGAGACCACAAAGATAGAGACAAGCACCCATTCGCTATTGGGGTTGTCAAGGAACCACAAGTATAGAGATTGTCCCCATAAAAATAGTAAGGTGAGAACTGTACATACCGCTCCTGGAAGTCAAAACAAAGGAGGATAAGGGCAAAGAATGTCGAGGATCTACCGTGAACCTCGGCCAATAAGCGTTGGAATTTCAATCCATTGATGATTGAAGTGGAAGGTATGATCACCAACCAACCACTTGTTATTTTGATTGATTCAGTATCTAGCCATAGTTATTTAGATCCTAGGGTGGTGTAAAGTTTGCATCTAATGAAGAGAAAACATGAGAAGTCTTGGTTGCTGTAGTTAGCCACGTGGACCAAGAGGAAGGTCACTAAATTGGCTATAATCGCTCGCTGACATGAAAGGAGTGAGTACTAAGGATGAATTGAACATTCTACCTTTAGGCTCATAATGATTGTCTAATTGGGATGGACCCGTTGACCCAGCACCATGCCCTTTCCTCGGATCAAGCCGTATCAAGAGATTTACATGTTTGATGAAGAGGGAAATCAGTAACAGCCCAAGGAATTCCCGCAGCCGCATCGCGGGAAGCCATCAGCCATGCAAATTTAAAGAAATGTTACCGAAAGGCTGTCAATTATTTGCATTCGAGGGAAGAAGCATCCCAGATGTAGTATCAAATTTGGAAAACCACAAGGTAATCAAATAATTTAAGGATATATTTCGTGAGGTACCTAGACCAAAAGCATTAACATCTTTGGTTATAAATTTGATGCCCGAGCGCCGAAGTTTCAAAGGCGTCTTTATATAGAATGAGCACACCGCAGCTGAAAGAGCTGCAAATTGCAGCTCAAGAACTACTAAAGAAAGGTTACATTCACCCCGGTGTGTCACCATGGGGAGCTCCAGCCCCATTTGTGAAGAAGAAAGATGGGACGATGAGGTCGCGGTATTGACTTCTCTGGCATTGAATAAAGTCGCCAAGAACAAATATCCTCTCGCCAAGGATTAATGATCTTTTGATCACTAGGTTGAGAAAAATTATTTTCAAAAATAGATCTCCAATCTAGATATCACTCAAGTGAGAATAAGGGATGAGGACATCAGCAAGATCACCTTCAACAAGGTACGGCCATTATGAGTTTACAAGTGGTGTCAGTTTCTTCGGATTGTCCAACACCGCCTTTAAGGTGCTTAATGAATGGAGGTTCAGATAACCGACAAGTTTGTCATAGTCTTCGGATGATATCTTGGTGTATTCCAACACGCAGAGGAAGAACACTAACAACATCTTAGAATGGTGCCGCAAGTGTTGAGAGAACACCAACCATGCACAAACCCAGCAAGTGCTCTTTTACCAAAAGCAGATCCACCATTTGGGACAATAATATTTTGCAAGAGAGGATTGTTGTGATCCCGAAGGTATAGGTCAATCTCGAGAATGGCCAGCGCTGCTGAATGCAACAGAAGCTAGATCCTTTATCTGGCCCCGTAGGCTATTATAGGAGATCCATAGTCGGATTTTCAGCGATAGCTCATGCTGTCACTTCCACAAAGGAAGGGGAAGGTTCCGATAGAAAGAATGTGAGCAAATTTTCCGCCGCTTGAAGAATCTGCTCACTAGTGCTCCAATCCTACTAGCAGATCCAAATATGATTACATAGTGTGCAATGATGCGTGCAAGGAGGGGCCGGGAGGAGTTCCTCACCAAGAGGGATTTGTAATTTGTTATGAATCCGAAAGATGAAAGAGCATGAAAAATAATTATGCCACTCACAACTTGGAGTCGGCAGCGCTTTGTCCATGCATTTAGGGAAACAGACATTACCTCATGGGAAATAGATTTGAATTAAGAATAGACCACAACGAACTGAAATATTTATTTGATCAGCCGACCTTAAATACCGCCGCATAAATTAGATGTATCGGAATTTGTCGGTGAATATGAATTTGATATCACGTATATCAAAGGGAAAGACAATATGCGGTCGATGCACTCGCTATAGTGCGTAATGAATTGAATGTTACAACCATTAGCATGCACAAAACTGAGATTAAAGACATAACTTTGGAAGCTGCAAATGCAGATATGCAGAACATGGAATTGGTAGTAAAGCTACAACAAGATAAGACACCACAAAAGATGGATAATTATGCCTTTGGGAACTAAATGGTCTACTCGATAAGAACAAAGCATATGTACCCAATGACCGAATTGAAGCTGGCAATTCTAAAGGAGATGCATAACGTGGCTTAAGCTAGACATCCTAGATATCGTAAGACCTGGCAAGAGGTCAGCCATTTTACCGGTCCTAAGAAATAAATTACCGAATACATCGCCAGACAAAGCGGAATGCCAAAAGGTCAAGGGCTAAAGTACCGCATTAATATCCAGGTTGCTACAACCTTTACCTATTCCCCGAATGGAAATGATGTGGTAACAATGGATTCTTATCACGATCGCCCGTAATCAGCAAGCAACATGGACTAATCATGGTGATAATGCTTCACTAAATGCCCATTTTATTCCAATCGAAACCACCCACAAAGCAGCGCATGTTGTTGATATCTTTTAAAATAAGTTGCATGCTTGCATGGAATTCCTAAGACAATTGTGTTCGATAGGGACCCAAAATTCACTTCGACTTCTCGAAAGCATTGTTCAAAGGATCTTAACAAATCAACTTTAGTAATAACGTGATTTATCCCGAACCGATGGACGCATTGCAGAGAGTAAATAGAGTAATAGAAGATTACGTCGAGAATGCATGTGATGGATAAACCATCAAGGTGGAAGACTACCCGCATTTGGTAGAATTTGCACAATGGGTATCATGCATCAACAAGATGATTCCATTTGAAGCACTTTTATGGAAGAAAGTGAAACACTCCAGTGAGCCGGGATAATCCAACTGACAGAACAGTAGTAGTTGGACCCAAACCACTTTAAAGAGATGGAAGATCAAATGATAAAAATCAAACAATTTGAAAGCTGCCCGTGACGTGCGTGAAAAGTTATGCTGGTAGTAATAGAACCCATAGAGAATTCAGCGTGGGTGATCATGTATTCTTCAAAGTAAAATCCAACAGAGTTCCCCTCGAATCGGGAAGTTGCGCTAAGTTGGCAACAAGATTTCGGCCATTTGAGATCCTAGAAAGGATTGGCCGGTTGCATACATGCTTGCATTTTGCCCGAGATTCATGACCTGCATAATGTGTTTCATTTTTCACTACTTAAGAAATATGTACCTAATGCTAATCATGTTATTGATTGGACCGTGATTCAGGTGGAACATGAAGGTGTCCTTCAATTACAATCAGGCGATATTGACAGAAAAGCAACGATCCTCGAATCGAAAGATATAGAGCCAGGAAGGTCCATGGACCTCGGTGACGTCCCTGAGGGACGAACATGGAGCATGCAAATGTTATGTAGAAGAGTACCGTGATTTTTGAAAATTTTGAAAGCTTGCGTGATGTTATAAAGTTGGTAATCGAGGATGGCAAAATAAGGAGCTGGATTGTAGTGTCCCCGCGTCGAGTCCCGACAAACCATGATCTGAAAGATTGTAAATATGTTGTGGTTGGTGAACCAAGTTTGTATAAGCCGATAGGCTTATGTGTTTGATTAGAACAGAGAGCCTAAGGATTGAAGGCCAAGAACCCGGATTTTGTATCCGTATGCATTCAAACATCAATAAAACATAAACACCACCAAGTGTAGACTAACCACGATGAATGAGGATGGGGATCAACGCCCGCCGCAGTGGGTAAGGGATTAGGGGTCGGAAGGTGGGAAAAAAGGGTTGAGTGTTGATCCTAGGGGCTAGCTCAGAGGGGTTTGTGCCCGAATAATATTTCCATTATTATTTCCAAAAAGAGCCATGCATATTATGTTATCCCAAGTT
Source organism: Picea sitchensis (assembly GCA_010110895.2). Taxonomy (NCBI): domain Eukaryota; kingdom Viridiplantae; phylum Streptophyta; class Pinopsida; order Pinales; family Pinaceae; genus Picea; species Picea sitchensis. Next base: position 14,715 of record SNQJ01S0121885.1, on the reverse strand, counting down.
CCTAAGTGGTGGGAATGTGCAAAGGATGCATCAGGGGAATGCATAGCCCTGTGGCATGCTGTCAACCCTAGTGCATGCAAATATAATCACCGAGATGAACCGCGTGAGGGGAGCTTATCCATTCTACCCAACCGCCCGAGGGGAACCAAATAATCCCATGCAAGATTACCCCCTGCACTATCTCAAACAAAAACAAAGATATCGATTCCATGATTGCTAAACTTTGTTGGAGAAGCACGCGGTTCATTTTTCCCCAATTGGTCAAGGCGACCGCATCGCTATCGGACTGCATAGCATATTGACCGTGAGTAAGTCGCGGTCGAGTTGGTACATGTCCTCTCCGGGTGAGGGAGGACCGGTTGGAAGGATTAGGTTGTCAAGCTCGTGAGCAACTCTTTCCAGTGAAAGAGTTTGTTGGGAATCGCCTTCCGTGAGGGTGTCCAAACACCAGCTTCAAAGTCCGAGACTTCCTGATCCGGAACTGTCGAGACCCGTAGAGTGAGGTTAAATCGAATGGACTGTGGTGTGTGAAGGTGTATACCCCAAAGCGAAATGTGCATGTGGGGAATGAGAGTCTAGTAGTAGTGGGTGCGATTGGCATCTTTGGGAAGAACCTTCCAGATACTTCTCAGAAGAGCTTCCTCTCAGAACCTCAAAATTTCAGCCTAGAATTCCTTGCCTTGGGTGGAGCCTAGCCCTAGCTCCTGAGGTGATCCACCGTTGAGATGATGAGCAGTGGTCTAAGGCTTAGAGGTTCATGGAAGGCCTACATTTGGTTGGTGGATTTCACCATTGTTACTAGATAAGTGTCTAACTATGTTCCTATCACATTTGGGCATGACCTGCGGATGGCTATATATATGCGAATCATAAGCTTCTTCAATGTGTATAAGGAATTACGCGAAAAGCTAATTGCTTTTTGATCATGGTAGTAATTCATATGAATACTCTCTGTTGAATGTGTTTAATTGTTAAATGCATGGGAGGCATATATAATCGGATTGTATGTGTTATGTAAATCCAACGGAAGTGTATACAGATTGTTATATTACGCGTTAAAAGCCTTGGTTAGCAAAAAGGTGCACTACACCAAACCTTTGGACTGTGTTCATTTCATGTGTAATTCATCGAATGAATGTTATTCTTTTTGTATGATTTGTTACAGTTCATTATCATGTATGAGTGTTCGAGATTAACTGTATGAATTTGTAAAGAAGTTATTGTGCTTCAATCGTTTCTCTTATGATACTTTTATGCAAGGTGTGCATCTTGAATGTAAGGAGTGCGTCGACTGAGTCTTGGAGTGTCTTAGAGAAGTTCAGAGAGGACAAGGGAAAATTATATTAGGTGCAAGGTGTGCACAGCATAAAGAAGATAACAAGCTTCGAAGAACTAGCATAGAGAAACACCAAGCAAAGCATTTCTTTTCAAGAAAATCCTTCGAATTGAGTTATTCAAAACTCCTGAGATGAAAGGTGTGCATAGTAGATCAAATCCTTCCTAAGGGTAAAATATCAAAAGGGATAACACTTTGTCGCAAGTACATGAGATCCGAGATCGTGACTCACGTGTATGAGTGAAGAATTGAGTTCTTCGAACTTTGAGAAATCTCCTAAGTCTAGCAAAAGATGGAAGCATGGGAAGGAATAGCCCGTATTCGCCGTACCGATGATCACATGGAGATCACTTTGGTGCTTGATTTTCACACGGTGGGTTTCAATAAAATGACTTGTGGATTTGTTTAGTGAAGGCTCTGGCAAGAACCAAAGAGCTATTCCAGCTCGAGGAGAAGAATCATCCAATGACCGGGAAGTCGCCAACCCTGGCGAGGGGCTACATCAAGTGGTATTAGAGCTCATATTTTGATTTTTTTTGCAGACAATAGGAAAAAGGAGGATATTTGGTATCATTCATGGTATCGAGAATTTGATTTATGTTTGTAGATGACGTAGTGAAATCATGCCACCAAGGAGGCACAGAGAGAATGCAAAAATGTAAGAAGAAATGAGGCGACTCTAAATGAGATTGACACTCATGGAGACAACATAGAGAAGGGCACCATACACTGGGTGGATATCGTTGAAGCTAAGAGTGAAGAAGAAGTAGAAGAAGAAAAAAAGAGAGGATGCCTAATAAAGATTGTTTGATAAAAGTTGTTTCAAATATAGGAGCCGAAGTACATAGAGGCACGGCGTACAAGGGAAATATGGAAGCTGAAGAATTGTTAGACTGGGTATCAAGCTATGGAAAAATACTTTGATTACAAAGATATTGAAGAAGATAAGATGGTGAAGCATGTAGTGAAAAGACTAAAAGGTCATGCAACACTATTGTGGGATGAACTACAAGCCGAACGTAGGAGAAATGGTAAGCAAAAAAAAAATGAAATATTGGATAGGATGGTAGCCAAATTGAAGGACAAATTTATCCCGAAGGATTACAAAATAAATCTTTACAGAAAATTTAACCCTAAATGTAGGGGTTTATTAGTGAAGGAGTACAATGAATAATTTTACCAACTAAACATCAGGGATGGATAGAAACATAATGAATATGAGAAGATAGTCAGATATATCAATACCGAGATATGAAATCCAAGAAGAGATCGGCTTGATGTCAGTTAGCAATGAGTATTTACATCAATCAACCCGAAAGTCAAGAAAAATCACAGGGAGGAAAAGCCAACTAAGGTAGTAACGTCCCCCACCTCTCAGAGAGGTGAGGAGGAGACTCCAAGGGGTTCTGCACCCACTAGTCATGGTCTCACACCTAAGGGGAAAGTCAAGAAGTTAAAAGCTATATTTTAAGTTGACTTAAGAAAGGGAAAGGATAAAGGAGTACAGATAACTCAATGTAAGAATAGAATATTAACCCTAGGAGTTAACCTAACTCAACAGAGAATTAGAAGGAAAGTATAAAGCACGTGCACCCGTTACCATTCCTCGGGTTTTGGATTAGCATTTTCATTGCTCTTGAGCATTTAGTTCGGGGTTTTGCTATACAAACCCTGAGCAACTCGGTGAAATATCCACTCACCTTGCTCCACATCTTGGTCTCGGGATGAAAGACTCCTCCATTATTCATTCTAGTCTCAAAATGCTTATCGAGGGGAGGTCTGGATCTAGCTTATCCCAGGGTGGGCCATTCCAAACAGCTTGGGTTTTTTTTGCAATGACCACTGGGTTTGAGAGATTTTCTCGAGGGTTATCATCATTCCCACATTTGTCCGCAGATTGGGACGCCCCAGCCATAGGGATTAGACCTGTGATTCACAAGAAAACTCCCAGACCCAGGGAGATCTCTGCTTGAGATCCTGAGCTCTAAACTCTCCCACAGGATTCTCACAGTCCGACCTATATTCTTGGAGAGTTTTTAGATCATTTGGAGGCCTCCCTCATCGTGGTCAAACCCGGCTAGGGTTTCAATCCTCATCTAGTGGGGCTTAACTATTCAAGGGAGATTTCTAGATCTACAACGCATTGAGAGGATTCGAGATTCTAGATCCGGGTTGTTCTTACCCATCCCGATCTATATTCTTGAGAGTTTCTCGTGATCATTTGAGATCTCCTTCATCGTGGTCAAACCAGCCTAGGGCTCTGCCTATCTGGGCAAACTATCTCGCTGGAGAATTTAGATCTACGGAGTTCTAGAGTGGATTTGGGAATTTGGACATCCTGGTTTTCCTTTGCGCTGTCTCGGATCCATCATTTGGCATATATTTCTTGGGATGACACACTTTGGTAAAGGTGGGTAGAATTACCTCGTGGTTTCAAAGATTCTAGCGATCGGCACTTCCCAAATTTTGGAGGTTGAGTATTAGTAATGGCTCAAATCAAGCTTGATTTAGTTCATTGTATATCCAACCTTGAGTTCATTTTGTATTGCCTTTAAGCATTTTGTAGCAGCTCATATCTATTGCTTGTATGGATGTTCCAGGTTTATGCCAGACGGCCATCTATTGTATTGATCTTACATTGCCTATAATAAAGGTCAGATCTTTGCTTGTGCTTCTACATCTTGAATATATTGTGATCTCCATGTGTTGATGAATCTTGTATACACTTAAAAACTCAATAAATTAGTAGTAGTTAGTGATTCCAAGAAAGAATTTGGCTTGGGATCATTACACAGAGGAGGAAATTCAAGCAGAGGCAAGGAAACCAGCAGAGAAAAGTCCCAGAAGTTGAAGCCTGAAGCTAACAAACAACATAGTCACCATGAGAAGGGTGGAAGTTCTAAAGAAGGACAATATGGAGGAAGAAGTTCTTTTTCCAGAGGTAGAGGAAGAGGAAGAGCCAAAGGAAGCGTAGTTAAATGTTATACCTATGGAAAGGAAGGACACGAATCTTGGGAATGTCCTAATAGAAAGAGAGAAGAAGGTGGAGAAGCACACATTGTCGAAGCACAGAAGCATGTGGAAGCAGAAGTTGCAAAAGGAGGAAGAAACCTTATGATGAGGAAGGTTCTTCTTAAACCAGAAAAGGAACCAGAGGAACCAGTTCAGTGAACAAGCCTATTCAGAATTGCTTGCAAGTCGAAAGACAGATTTTTCAAGGTGATCATAGACAGTGAGGGCACTGACAATATAGTATCCACAGAGATGGTGGAGAAGCTGAAATTGAAGACAACTACACATTCAAAGCCATACAAGGTATCGAGGTTGCAGAAAGGACATCATGTCATGGTAAGTCAACAATGCCAAGTTGAATTTAAAATAGGAGGTTACAAAGATGAAATATTATGTGATGTAATTCTTATGGATGTATGTCATATTTTATTGGGGAGACCGTGGTAGTATGACCGAAAGGTTGTCCATGATGGAAGGAAGAATATCTATAACCTAGAGAAAAATGGCAGAACAGATATGTTGTTACCCATAGAAGACAAAGAGGAAAAGAGAGAAGCTAGTTCAAGCATACTTCTCATGAGTGGGAAGGAACTCTTGAATGAAGTCAAGAAGGAGAAAGAAATGTAGTTTGTTGTAGTGAGGAAGCCTAGAGTTATTCTTACAAATAATTTTGTAGAATATTTGCCTATAGAAATCCAGGAACTGTTAGAGAACTTTGTTGATATAGTTGTGGATGATTTACCACACTCATTGCCACCCATTAGGAGTATAAGCCATCATATTGACCTTATTCTAGGAGCTAGTTTACCAAACAAAGCAGCTTATAGGTTAACACCTAGAGATAATGAGGAAGTAAAAAATCAAGTCCAAGAGTTGTTGGATAAAGGTTTAGTTAGAGAAAGCCTAAGCCCATGTGCAGTATCGATTGTATTAAGTCCAAAGAAGGATGGAGGATGGAGGATTTGTATAGATTCATGAGCCATCAACAAGATAACCATTAGATACAGATTCCCTTTACCAAGGATGGATGATTTGATGGACTGTCTAAGTGGAGCAAGCTATTTTCCCAAGATAGACTTGAAGAGTGGATATCATCAAATAAGAATGAGAGAGGAAGATGAATGGAAAACAACATTCAAGATAAATGAATGATTGCTTGAATGGTTGGTCATGCTATTTGGATTGACAAATGCACCAAGCACATTTATGAGGTTGATGAATGAAGTGTTGAAAGAATTCATAGGAAAATTTGTCATAATATATCTGGATGACATACTCGTCTTCAGTAAGACAAAGGAAGAACACTTAAGACATCTGACATCAGTGATGGAAAGGTTGCAGCAAGAAAAATTGTTGATAAATCTGAAAAAAAGTTCTTTTATGAAGAAGGAGCTCGTATATTTGGGTTTCATAATCTCTTCAAATGAATTGAAGATGGACCCAGAAAAAGTGAGAGCGATCAGAGAATGGTCGTCGCCGAGTAGCATATTTGAGGTAAGAATTTTTCATGGGTTAGCGAGTTTTTATAGGAAATTCATCAGAAATTTCAGTGGCATATGTGCACCCATGTTGGACACTATGAAGAAGAAGTACAAGTCCTTCAATTGGACAGAGGAAGCTGAAAAAAGTTTTAAAGTGTTGAAGGAGAAAATCATAGAGCAGCCAATTTTGATCTTACCAGATTTTGGAAAAACATTTCAGGTGAGATGTGACGCAAGTGGATTAGCTATTGGAGCAGTCTTGAGTCAAGATAATAGGCCAGTTTCTTATTTCAGTGAGAAACTTAATGATGCCAAGCAAAATTATTCCACGTATGAAAAGGAATTTTATGTCGTGATTCAAGCATTGAAAAAATGATTCAATTATCTAATTCCTAAAGAATTTGTCTTGTATAGTGATAATCATGCTTTGCAATTTATTACTAGGCAAGAAAAGTTGAATCAAAAACATGCAAAATGGGTAGAATTCATGCATAATTTTACTTTTGTCATTAAGCACATTGCCGGAACTGCTAACAAGGTCACAGATGCTTTGAGAAGGAGTAGTTTGATTGTACAGGAATTCCAGGTGGAGACCTTGGGGTTCGAACACCTCAAGGAGATGTATAAAGAAGATGCAGATTTCAAAGAAGATTATGAGGCATGCAATAATCCTTTATTGGGAGACAGAATCCCATAAACTAAATATTTTATTTAGGATGGATTATTTTTCAAGGGGAGCCAATTATGCATTCCAAAATGCTCAATGAGAGACAACCTACTTAAAGAGAAACACAGTGGAGGCTTCGCTGGACACTGTGGTTAGAATAAGACATTTTCACAGCTGAGTAATTTGTATTATTGGCCGAGCATGAGAGCAGAAGTGAAATTTTTTGTGAACAGATGCAGAATTTGTCAATATGCAAAACGAAGACAACAGAACACTATTTTGTATCAACCAGTACCAATTCCAAAGAGGTCGTGGGATGCAATCAGTATGGATTTTGTTGTGGGATTGCCTAGAAATCAAAATGGGAGCGATTCCATATTTGTTGTGGTGGACAGATTCTAAAAAATGGCACATTTAATACCATTCCAAAAGACAAGCGATGCCACACATATCGCCAATTTTTTTTTCCAGAGAAGTAGTAAGACTACATGGATTGTCGAGGAGCATAGTTTCAGACAGGGACACCAAATTTGTAGGACACTTTTGGAGGACCCTATGGAAGAGGCTAGGGAAAACATTATCCTTTAGTTTAGGATATCACCCTCAGACAGATGGACATACTGAATTAGTAAACAGAAGTCTTGGAAACTTATTGAGAAGTTTAGTCACTAAGCAAGGCCAACAATGGGATCAATTTCTGGCACAGGCAGAATTTGCATTCAACAATTCAGTGAACAGGACCACAGGGAAAAGTCCATTTGAAATTGTGTATGGTATACAGCCAAGAGGGATTACAGAGTTGAGAGATTCGAGTCAAGATGAGTTCAGAAGTGCTGTAGCAGAGGATTTTGCAACAAAAATGTAGGAACTCCATGACAGAGTTAGAGAGAAGTTACAGGATAGCAGTCAGAAATACAAGAGCAGAGTTGATCAAAAGAGAAGATAAGTTCAATTCAAAGTTGGAGATGAAGTTTTAGCTCATTTGAGAAAGGAGAGGTTTCCAAGGGGAACATACAACAAATTAAAGATGAAAAAGATAGGACCATGCAGGATTCTTAGAAAATTCACAGCCAATGCTTATGAGATTGAGTTGCCAGACAATGTTGGGATATCACTGATATTCAATGTTGTAGACCTGTATCCTTACAGGAGAGATGAAGAAGGAGAATCAGATGATCAGAAAGAAATTCATTGGGAAGAGCAATTACGCACAACAAAAAAACCTTAGATGGAGAAAATCATCGAACAATGAGATGGAAAGAAAAACAGAAAAAAGACATATCTTGAAAACTTAGTGAAGTGGAAAGATCATCTAATGGAAGATGCAAGTTGAGTTACAGAACCTGATATTTTGAAGCATGGAAAGATAGTACAGGAGATCATGGACAGGAGTCCATGAAATTTTTTAACTAGAGGAGTATGATGCAGGAGCATTGCCTTCAAGGTCAACAACGCACATGTGGATGCAAACAAAGGACATCTCAACAATGTCAAAGTTTCAAATCGATCATTTAACTTAGAATTTAATGGGTTGTTGAGATATTTTTGTAACAACATTTTTTAAAATGTAACTTGTTTATAAAGTCTTGAAGGACTATAAGAAATTGCAGATATGGAGTGTCGACTCTATCTGGTAGTAATTGGCAGTTATTGCAATAGGACGGAGTAGGTGTTAGTTTTGAAGTTTGAAATGATAGATTTTAGAATAGGACGAGAGAGATCATGGAGCTGGTCCTTAGATAGTTTATTTTTAC
>SNQJ01S0121884.1:0-10053 GCA_010110895.2 Picea sitchensis | reverse complement strand
GGTGGTCCAGATCTCTCTTGGAGTCTTTCATCTGGCAACATGAAACCATAAATCAGTGGATATTAACTCAAGAAGTAATCTTGTGGCCTCATCCGTACGGTTCGCCCATCTGGTCTTCTCAAGCACTGATGTAGGTTATGTTTCTGTCGTCATCGTCAAATTATACAGTGCCTTTCTTTTGAGTTTTAATGCGGCCTTCGGCTTCCATTCAAAATGGTTGTACAATGTGATTATTATCACCAGAACGGATTGAAGAATTTGCATCGTCTCCATCCCTGTTATTGATACTAAAAAGATCCTGAAAACCCAGATCGTGGATTCCGAGATATGACTAACGGTGTTACGGCAGCTATCGATATGATAAAACAACTATATCTCCTAAAATATGATGTGGGTTTTGGATATTTTGGTGAGCATGAGCATCCCTATGTTATACGTCTCTGGTAAAAATTTCAACCCGACCTATATCGTGGATTTCGAGATATGGATATTTTACTACAAAAACCCAATTTTTTGGAGGGTTGTTGAATCGTCACACCCTAAAGAAGAATAAAGTGCGACGATGTTGAATCTTCGCACCCTAGTGAAGGACACAGTGTGATGATTGTGAAAAATTGAATCGTCGCACCCCGAATGAAGAACACAGTGTAACGACATCGCACCTTGGCTATGTATAGGCTGCGACGATGCCTGGAAAAATAAATTTTCTTAATTTTGAGTGTAATCGTCGCACCCTTCGATAGGGATAGGCTGCGATGATTCCAATCATCGCACCTTTCTATAGGGATATGTCATGACAATGGCAGAAACTAGGTTTACTCAATCCTTTTTTGCTCTTCTCTGGCTTGTCTAAGTTGCTCCAAGCAACTCAACTCTGATACCATGTCTATGTTTCATGGAAACCTGCACATGAGACCTATCTAAAGCATACACAAACAAAGCTTATCAAGAAAAGGAAGAGATATACACAATGAAGAATGAGAATCAATGTATATTATGATCTGATCAATGAGTGAGTAATCTTCACTCGTATAGGCAATAACATCCTATAATTAGGAATGCATGCATAATAGTGATGGTATAAAATTAGAAAGTCTAAAATAGAACTAGTCAGTTAACTCCCACTTAACTGTATTGGAAATATAAATTTCTCCAACACCTGAATACTGTAGAGGATAATGTCCTTTCTCACCCAAAGGTTTTTGTCTCTCAGCAAAATGTTGCAAGGGTTACACGTAGTCAATCTTTAATGTTTAATCTTAAGCAAGAGTCATTTGTTTTTAGCGAATTACCCCAGGTTTCTTTTGAAGCATCAAAACAAAATGTGGTTTCCTCTCTTGCATCCGAATGTGATCCTCCTGCTTTCGAAAAGAATGATGATTCTAAGAAGTTAGTTGATTTTATGAATAAACGTCAAGGAAAATTTCCAGAATGCTCATAAACAAATCTAGAAAAAAATGCTAATATCAGTTCTCTTGTTCAAGTTGAAGATAAGGAATTGGTTATAAATCAAGAAGTTTCTTCACCCCAGAACATTTATTCACATACTATGGAGGAACCTGTTGAAAATATTGTTGATGAATCCAAGAAAGGAAAATCTAAAACTAATCCAAATCTGGAATTTTCCTTCTGGAAAGATAAATATTATTCAGTATTTATTGTGATACAAGAGAATATAATTGAAACCAGCTACTTGGGGCAGAAAAAAAATCATTGGTGGAAAGCCAAAGAAGACAAGATTCAAGTTCCAAGCATGATAAAAAAGGAGACGTTGTTACTATCAACTCGTTGGGAGTTAACATTTTCGTTAACTCAGAATTTAATACTTTACCCCATAATGCTCAGTGATTAAGGTGTTTTATTTCGATGGTATGAGTTAAACATTTTATTTATTTTCAATTTTTTTTTTGTTTAATTTACATTAATAAATGAGTAGCTATAGAATTTAAAATTCTATAGCAACTCTAATTTTGTTTTTATGTTTTATTAATTTTTGTCATTTCATTTTTTTTTTTTTACAGGTGTTAAAAGAATGACCTTGATGAATATGGGAATATGTAATATTAGTTTTCCAAGCATAATTTCAAAATTGAACAGTTAGTTAAAAGAAAACTATTTTTATTTTATGTATTTTGTTAATATAGTTTGAGAATTAAACAATTTTGATAATTTCTCATTCTAAATAGATAACTACTATTAGTTATAGAAAGAAGTTAAGTTTGTTTTGAACTCTTTTGATATAAAAAAGGGAAAGAAAGATAGAGGAGGTTCAGTTTTTGAGATAAGAATGAAACTTATGCACTATTGTATAAGTCTTCTCTTTGATACTTATATTGGATCAATTTTGACTTTGAATGTTAATACAAGCATCAGTATTTAACACTATTATTGATATATGATCGTTTTTATTTTAAATCAAGGTATTATCTTAATGATGTGTTATTGGAACTATAGTTGATTTAATTGATTATTGTTAATTAATTAGATTGATTCATCTTTATTATAAACATTATTTTAGTGTTATTTTGTATATGAATATTGTTTTGATTAATAATACGTGTTAATTACTTAGGCAGATTTATTAATTCATACACAATTGTTATACCCAGGCAGATGTTTTGAAGATCTATATATTTTTTTAATATTGTGTATCTTTCTCAATTCATATACAGTTAGAATTATACTCAGGCATTATATTAGTTGATTACATTAGTTTTATTTGCTAGATTAGATTTTATTCAGTTTTTCATTTTCATTTTAAATACTTCCTATTCTTTAAACGAGAAAAATATAATCTCCTTTCATAGGAGTAACTTTTATGATAATTAAAATTAGTATTTTCTTGTATATAGTTTTAAACCTGTATATATTTATATTTCAATTTGATAAAGAATAAAATATCTTCAATCAGTTGACAAGTGTATAGACTTCTCTTAGATTTAGTTTTATTTTTAGATTAGGATAGCTATAGGTAACTAGACCTAAACTAATCAAAATCCCCATTTCAATGAATAGGGGTATAATCGAGATCTTGACCGGGCAAATTCCCGAATGTTGAACATGGTCATATTTGACTATAACATTTTGGCACTAGAAGGAGGGTCATATGATAATGAATGGTCGAAAAAACAAACAAAACCAAAGACCACTCAAGTAGATCAACTTCGCCCACAATATATTTTGCTGCTACACAGTTAGAATCTCCAATTCGAAGAACTATAAGTGATATTTCTTCCAGTTTTCTTAGTTCACCATAATTCCAACAAATAAGATAGTGAATAGAATATATTAGAAATCAAGGAGAATATTCTCAAGGATCTTCTGATTCTATAGATTCTGTTATCCAAGAATTAGGTGTTCTTACCAGAGTGCAAAGACATAGATTATGTATTAAACCTATTCATTTTCAAGTAACCATCCAAATTAGAAAAACCATAGTTAAAACTGTTGGAAATAATCCTCCCTTTACTTCCCCTTCGCATACACCTTTGCATAGGTCTCCTTTTCCATATCCCCCTCCATCTCCTCCTCATAAACCAAATACTATGGTTGGATTACTGAGAATGCCATGGAGAACTCTGGGAGTAGTTAATGTTCCTGGAAATCAACATGACTTACCTAAAAATCCAGATAAATGGTTACCAAAATTTAATCCAGAATCGAAGGAAACTCTTGACGATCATATCAATATTTATGTTAGTTGCTAATCTGAGAGATGTTGAACATGAAGATGTTGTATGTAGACTTTTCCCATATACTTTCGAAAGAGAAGCCTCTACTTGGTATTTCTCATTACATGCTAATTCTATTACAAATTGGGATACATTTGAGGATTTATTCATTAAAAAATTAGGAGATGATAAGTCTTCATCTATTTTATTAGTAGAATTATCTAAAATTAAAATGGGTCCTGAAGAGAAAATCAAATATTTCAATCAAAGATTCCTTAAACTTCTCAATAAAATTTGTGAGACATTCAAACCTAGTTTAGACATTCAGATTGACTTCTATTCCTTTGCTTTACCAGTTTCCATTGCTATGTTTGTTAAATGTGCAAACAAAAATACTTTGATTGAAGCAATGATGGAAGCTTTGGATGTAGAAAAGGAAATATCTAGTATTGCAAGTAAATCTCCAGGTGAAGATGCAAGATCTTCTCAAACCACCAAAAAAGTAATTATCAAAGAAGAAAAGAAAGATAAAGATGCTTTTGATATGGACAGTAAACATAAAGTCATGAAAACATTAGCAAATGAAATGGTTGATGTTAAAGGAAAACTAGTTGAAGTATCAAATAAACCATTCAAGCATTTTTTCAAGAAGAATCCACAGATTCCGCTTGGTGGCCAAACTTCAGAAGGAGTTAATGTTGATGAAGAAGAATGAGAGGATAATGAGGAAGTTAAATATATTAATTTGTTTTTGGATATTAATGGAATTTTTTATGAATATGATACAGAAGAATATCTTATTTCTCAAACCCAAAGTAAAATTATATCTTCAACTTCTGAATCTGATCCACCAGCGAATACTTCAAATGCACAGCCTATAGAAAACAAGTCAACTTCAAAAATCCTTGTTATTGTTGAGAAAACTGAGTATGATATTATAGAAGATATGAAAAATATTAGGGAAAACATTTCCCTTTATGAACTAAGTAAACTAAAATATCAAAGGAATAGTTCATTAAGGGCCTTAGGAGTCTCTGATAATACAAATCCATCATCTACTACAGCGAAAAATAAAGAAAAAATTTCAATAGTCCAAACCTTATCTTTTGAGGTAGACATTGGTTCAATTCTCATAGGCGATAGATCAAGGTCACATACTCCTCCTTTTCTTCTCACTTTCGAAATTTTTAATAAAAATTCTCATATTTGTCTAGCCAATTTTGGTGCATCCTTGAATATAATGCCTTATTCAGTTTGTCTTAAAATCAATGCACAACCACAAAAATTGGCTATTCAAATTGTACAATTAGATAGAACGAGGATAAAAGTTTTTGGATAATTTAAGGATGTACTTATCAGATTATCATCTAATCCCAAAGTTTTTCAAATAATAGATATTATCATTGTTGATATTCCGGATTCTTACGGATTAATATTGAGTTGCGATTGGTCTGAAGAACTTCATGGATATTTCTCAACTAGTTGGTCTCACCTTTGGCTTCCATATAAAGGAAAACCTAATCAAATTCGTGTTAATAGGGAAAAACATATGAAACATAATGTGACTGATTTAGATGGAGAAAATGAATCATGGCTTTTTCTAATAGCATTGTTCGAAATTATTTTCTTGACTCTTATTTTGGAAATTTTAATGCTCAGATTTCTCCTTTTCAACCCACAGTTAAAAGCTAACAGATTGAAAATTTCTCGCAAACAGATTTGCCCCGTTGTATTAATTTTGTAGATAATCATGTAGATAATTCTATTAATAGTTTTGTAAATTATCCATTTTGCAAATTGTATTTTGATGGATCTAAATCTAATGACAGAGTTGGTGTGTTGACGCCCAAAAGCACAACGCAGGGTACCTGCATGAAAATTGGTTGCATTGCCTTACTATTTATATATAATTAATAATATGTTAGATAGGTGGGACACCGTGTGTGAATATGATGAAGGATGACCTGTCTCTTATGTGCTCATGTCTTGGTTGTGAAATAAGCTCTACAGTTTATTGTCTCAAAATCACTCTTTAAAACAAAATGGCAAACAACATGATTATTGGCAATTTGATTAAAAGAGAAATGGTATTGCTTTGATGATCATCATGGTTCTATTCTGTTGCACATAGATTGAATGAGAATTTAAACTCCATATTTGAAGTTGTATATGGTTATGGCATTGTGTTAATATGGTTTAGTGTTAGAGGTTTATGCACCATTGTTTAAATTTAAAAGTCATATGTTTGGGGCATGGATTCCCTAGCAAGTGTGGACATATAATATATTGGTGCAAAAAGGGTTGGCACACACATTAAGTTTGAAAGCATAGTGAAAGGGTGGCGTATCCAACTTGCATTGAATTTGGTATGGCTATGGTGGATTATGCATTGTATGTGATATCGCGCTCGTACTAGGTTATGGGTGATGGAGAAAATGTGGATACGACGTGCAATAATTGCACATCTCTCTAACTTACCTCGATGGTCACCACCCCTACTATGCTCGCATTTGGTCATTTTTTTTTGTTGGTGTTGCCTCTGTGTTGCTTGGGCTTGGAAGAAATAATCAAGTTTTGTTGGTTCTCCTTGGCATTTTTCATCCAAGTATGAATGTTCTTGTTGCTCCATCCATGAATTATTGCTCTGCTCATCAATTTAATCAAAATTTGTCTTACATTCGCTTACAGCCTGTGTTTTTCCAAATTTTACGGCATGTGGTTTTTCAACTGTGTAATGGTTTTCGAATGAAGTTAATCTATGTTGGTGTTTATGTGCAAACTAATTCACAATTGAATATATCTCTCTATTGAATGAAATTATGGTTGTTTTGTTGCTCTACCTGTTGGAAAACGTTGTGGTGGAAGTGGCATGGGTTTGACTCGTCTTTGGTTATTCGGTGTTTTCTTGTCTCTCTTATATAAAAATGGTGTTATCACGCGCCTATGGATTATTGTAACCCATGTCTGTCAATTATTTGTATATATCATGGGTATATTTGCTTGTGGCCGCCATAAAAGGTCTGTGAAGAGGTCTGTGGAAATTTGTGGTGGTAAAAGATGGTCGAAGTTTTGTTTTTGGGATAAGCCCTCAAAGTGTTTTCCCTCTTGCTTTCTCATACCTCGCTGCTTTTGATGAATGGTATCTAAAACCCTGAACTTGATGATTGTGTAAGGGTGAATAACCCAACGTTGGATAATTTTGATGTTCACATCTCTTTTGCCCCCAAGCCCATGCAGGACAAGGGAAAAGAAATAGACACTCACTCTAGCTCATCCAAAGAGTTTGCCAAATCAGTCTCCTCTCACCTTTATATTAAGGATGATTGTTCTCATGTCATTAGTGCAATTCAGCCTCAAGGCTCAAACTAGTCAAAGGTTGCCACATGAAAATCAAAAGGGGACAGCAGTGAGAAGAGGCCTAATGCCTCACATAGTAAATATGGATTTTGATTATTGAAGTTGTTTTGTATGTTGAAGACAGTATTTTTATTTTAATAAAGTTTTGAATAGCAAGAATATATTTGACACAGTTTGGGTAGCAACATTTATTTGAGCATTTTTTATTGGACAACTTAAATATGATGTTATTTTTGGGGACATGATTATATTATATTTTGTTTATATATATATATATATATATATGAAGCGGGATTTACAAGGAGATGTTTTGAATTAAATGATTTGGATATTTTCTATTATAAAAGGAAATAAATGGGAGTCACAAGGGGTCCCACCTATTTAGTTATTACTTAAGACCCTTATTTATATATTATTATTATTTATTTGTCTCAAACTAATTAGTTAAGTTAATTTGACTTAACTAAAGAAAGGTAGCTCAACTACCATAACTTATTGAGGAAGAATAAAATATCAATCAAATGAAGAGACAAATGGAGGAGAATAGAAGGAGAACTACAGCCATAAGGTTTTCTCTATACTAGTGAGACACTTTCAACTTTCATTCATTATGAGTTGACTAGAAAGCTTAATCCTCTTGATGATAGCAGGGTCTTATTGAAGGTAGCAAGATTCAAAAACTTAATCACATATTTCAGTAGCTTGCTGTAAAGGTGTATGATTTGTCTTTGACAGTCTGTGTATTTTTGTTTGTGCATGAATTGAGTTTCATGGTTGATAAAGAATATCTTGCCGAGTCAAGTGACAGTAGTTTGTGGCAAGTTGATCAAGATCTTTAGCTTCAGTTTTCTTCTTGATTGTCAGAGTCTTTTTGTATGGTTCCCACCAAAGGCTTCTAAATTTTATTTTGGCCCCTACCCTCGTAGGGGTTTGTAGAGAGAACTCAGTTTTGTATCTCAGAATGAAATAAATGAAAAATCAGATTATTGTTTCGGTCTCACACATGTGTTTTAATGATTTGGTTCATTATTTAGCTTTGATCTCCATATATACATTTGTATAATTTTTGTACACATTCATTCAATTTTTTTAAGTTTACTTCTTTTGCATTGATATATACAACATATAAAAACCAGCCTTGGTCCTTTGTAATTAATACTTGTGGATTAAGGGATTGTTTTTAGGCTATAAACCCCAGGTGACATTTCCAACTATCTTGTCTTAGCCTGGCAAGATCTGAAAATGCTTGAGTAAGGTTTTCCATACCTTTTCCTCAACATTTATTTGGCGACCATACTAGGGAGATCTTCCATATCTCTTTGGTTGATTGAATTCATGATTATCTTTAATTTTTTTTGCTTTTCCTAAATACTTCTTGACTGATTTTTCCATGGCAGTCCCTGTTACAAGGCATCACAATATTGAAATTGGTATTAAGGACCAAACTACCATTGCTTTGACCTTATTCAACACTATTTTAGAAACTTCTAGTACTCGAGCTGAACTTGAATGCCCTTGGGAAGTAGTTCAAAGAGATATAAGTATCCGTGAACACTGGAAAGCCAGGCAAAGGCAGCCCAGAAATAAGAAATAACCTCTCTTTTCCTAAATCCTTGGCTTTCTCTTCCCATGTCCTCAAATCCTCGGATTTCTCGAAGAAGAAGAGGATTGTCCCCTAAAGCTACTCCTATCTCTGAAATAGGGAGGAAAATCGTTTTGTCAAACCAAGAAAGTGCTCTAAGGAGAAATTTATCTGATTATGCTAGTTCACCTTTATCACCTATACATATTACCTTCAACATGACATCTACAGGTAGTGGTAGTGGAACTAGAGGTGCCTCCTACTCCCAACCTTCTGCTTCATCAGTAATTGGTAGTATTTATAGCCATCGTGTCCATGTTCAATCCACTACCAATCCTACTAAGGTGATAAAAAAATATGGTAGTTTTCAGTTCGAAGAAGATGCTACGACCACTCCATGGCACTTGTCTTCTTCCTTGAACCTGGCACTTGACCACTCCATGGCACATGTCTTCTCCCTTGAACCTGGCACCTGCTACTCGCCCACTACCGAAGTTTAAGGAGCATCTTCCTAAGTTCTGGAGGAATAATATTGTTACTACAAATGAACACTTGGTATCATTTTCCAATGCTTTTCATAACATCGGGGCTAACGATAATGACACTTGCATGCGTCTATTTGTCAACTCCCTCCCAAAATTCTTTCCACGTGGGAAGAATTGGTTTATTGGTTCAATTCCACTTATGGATAGTCCAAAAGTCTGGCAGAATAGTTGAGGGAATACAACAATATCACTTATAAAGATGGTGAAACCAATAAGTCTTTTAACCTTTGCTTCACCAAACTATACAATAAAATCCATGAATTAATCTGCACCCAAAATCAAGCTGCATTCATGCATTATTATAATGCATTACCTTCTCTTTATCGTCAGAGACTTGAAGAAAAGGCTATTGAAAATATTGGCTCTTCTCTTCATACTTGTCTAGAATATGAGGAGAAACTCGAAAGAATGAGTCTCCCTAAATGGGACTCGGTCAAGCAAACATATATGTCTTCCCTCGTACAACTCATGCAAGATATGAACAATAGGATGATAGCCTACAAACGAAAGGGAAGTGTTTCTTCGCCCACCCCTGTCTCATATTCATCTTCCTCGATTACTTTTAGGAATACTAATGAAAATAATTTTCAGCCAAAGGCCATTATGTCTCGCAGTTGGTGTAACTTCTGTGAAGAAAATCATGAAGAAAGTACTTGAGAAGTTAAGAAGAATGTCAAAGATAAGATCTTTGGAAAAAGGACTGATACCACAATCGCGGATTTATATTGGGTTGAACCAGAGGATCTTATGATAAGTAATACCAGGAACAAATCTTACACCTCCAAGGGAAAATATGATCCTCCTCGTACTTCTTCTTCCCCAATTTCATCTTCGCAAAGTCTCGGTGCACAAGCTCTCAAAACTTCAGAAAATCAAGGAATGCCTTCCCCTCTTCCCT